>JBAIZL010000005.1:282627457-282642457 GCA_036971475.1 Prosapia bicincta | reverse complement strand
AAATTTACTTAAGGGTATCTTACGCTTTTAAGAGCTTATATCATTAAATTTGTTAAATAATATTAGAATTCAGTACATGTTTCAATATCTAATAGGTTTTCTCTATTTACAAAATTCTTTACATGACGTAGCCTCTGACCAAGATAATGACCAGTTCCACTAACTGTTATTAATACCTTCATGTTTTGCTTCACTACGATGCAAAACACTATTCTGAACGGGATAAAATTGACTTAGCATTTGCACTCATATAGCACTCAATAAGGTATATGGTGTATTATGACAGAGTTAAAACAAAGCAATTTCGCTTAGGACTAAAAACTTGCTCTTTACTCAATAAAACTGAATTTACGCAGTTATAGTGGCCATTTTACACATATTGTTTGTGTTTATTTTTTTATAGAGTTTGAATTTCACTATTTACAAATTTAAATAATATTTTTTTTTTAATTTGCACCTCTTAATGAAGAGTTATAGATCAAACCTTTCTACACTTTGATTGGTAGATAAACGAAGCTATATATATCGCAATATGTATTCTTGTGTATTAATAAAGACATAAGTCAAAATACAAATACAAGAACTATTTTTGAATTTACAATTCAAAGCTTTTCGTTGATAAACAGTGGCAACATCATCACGATTGATTCATTTCTGATGATGGTACTGTTTATCAACGAAAAGCTATGAATATAAATTAATAAATAATTCTTGTATTTGAAAACCCTTAGGGGTTTTTGATTATATTAAACAAGAAAACATATTTTGTATATATATATATATATATATATATATATATATATATATATATATATACCCACACGATAGTAACTACTATCTGGAGTACATTCGTTCATTCTGCAGTGCATAAAATCGCAGTTCCGACGCTCCGCTAAAATCTCATCTAGCATTTACAAGGTAAACCCGACAACAGTTGAAGTGCGCATCAACTGCTAGTGAGATTCCAGCGAAACGTCGAAACTGAGATTTTATGCACTGCAGAATGTACAGATGTACTACGGATGATATTAACTAATCATATTTTCCCATCCGTGAATGAATATGTATCAGCATATATATATATATATATAGACACACACACCCACACACACACTCACACACACATACATACATATATAATATGTGTGTGTTGTGTGTGTGTGTTCGTGCGTAAGTGAGTATATATGTATATAAGTGTATATATATATATATATATATATATATATATATATACATATATATGTGTGTTTGTGTGTGTGTGTGTGTCTTTGTCTGTGTGTTTTTATATTGGTACCCATCGCGAAAAGTTTTTTTTTATTATACTATTAAACCAATAGTAATTAACAATGTATTCTCTCGTTTGAACTAAGTTTATGTTTTTACAACATAGCTAGATTTATTCTTGTATGAATGCATGTTGCCTGTTGTTTTGAATGCATTCGACCCTATATGGTGAGTACGGTACATTTGCATGTAGGAATGTTTTGCTACTTTATTTTGTATATTATTTTGAATAGAGTGTTGTATTTAGTAATATGTTTGTTTATTAAATAATAAATTGTGTTTTCACTTGTAACTATGTATATAATTATGAATGCATGATTATTTCTCATTGCGTGTGGTTGGACTTTATTTATTTATTGTAGGCTTCAGATATGAGTTTACATGTTTTATATCTTTCACTAATTATTTTCTTTAGAATATGTAAGTTACGTTTTATATTAAGCAAGAAAGGTTTTTAAAAATGATTTTTATTTTTACAAACCTTTGAATTTAATAAACAATTAATTTGGAAAACTGTTACATAAATTTTACTTAATAAAACAATACAATTGATATGCACTCAATCGGAGTGGAAAACGTCTGTGCGATACAGAGGCGACTTACACACTGCCAGGGCTCTGTTCTCACACCTATATAATACTAAAGCTGCGTAAGCAGGAATTTTCCTAGCACGCATTTAATTATGAAATGTTCACATAAAATGTTTATATAACTCCTCCATCCCTAAAGAAAACTTCGGGGGTTGGCGAAGTTTCGGCATCGGTTGAGGTCCTCATCATCTTCTTGATGAGGGTGAAGTATATAAGCTGCTGAATAGGCCTCCGTAAAGGGCAATTTTCGGCATGGGTTGAAGTCCTCTTCACTGGAGAAAGTCACCAGGCAAAGGTTGATTTCCAAGATTCAGTTAAACGGGTGGTCTGCGCTTTCCAACGCAGTATTCTCGTAGTTTGTAGGCGTTATTGTTTTTGATGATGGGCATTTTACAGTCTAATTTTCTGTTCATTATAATTCAACTGAGCAAAAGTATTTGGAATTGATTAATACAATTTATAATGAGTCTTTTCTATCATAGGATAGATACAAAATGTTTATAACATGTACAATTGTTATCAGAATCAAATTTTTGTTCTACAAAATTTACATTGATTACAATAAAAGTTTTTATAGTTTTTCATAATTTTTACCATCATTTACATTCAAATTGCCTGCTATAGATTTGATAAAGGATTCTAGTCAGTTTATAAGAATTCTTTTTTTGTTTTGTTATCTTTTTAAGAGTATAGTTTCTAATTTTCTTCAATTACAATTTTTTTTTTTGTGATTAACATATTTCAAATAATTAACAATATTTATTACCATAATTAGTTACATATCATTTAATAAATTACAAAGTTTGTAACACATACAATTAATGAAACAATGTTGTTTAAAGTTTAATAAAGTTTCTTGCATAGAATTAGTGGACAAAGGTATGGTAGGGATTTTAATTTGATTGTGTTGAATATGAACAAGAAGGATTTTGGTCATTAATTACATTTTTTATCTTCTTAGGCCTTTTAATTTTCGACAAATGTATCTTGTCTTTTGTGTTATGATGTCTAGGCTTTATTTTACCAGTTTTTCTTTCCTTGTTTATTGAAGCTATCTCTTCTTTGCTATATCTGTTTTTCGTTTTGCTTTGCTTCTGAACTGACTTTATATAAACTTCAGATGGTATTTCTGGAAGTGGTTCTTTGTTTACATTCCTTTTTTCTAAAACTTTTTCTTTAATTCTTTGATTGCTATCCCTAATGTTTTCGTAAAGTATTTTTGTTTTCTCTTTATGGTTCAAAACGTAGTCATTTACAATTTGTTTTTCTAAATCTATATCTAATAAAGAGTTTGAATTTATGTGTCCAAATAAGACTTCGCACGGCGTTAATTTTGTGACTGAATGTATGCTATGGTTATAGGCAATTATAGCATATTTAACTTTCTTAATTATACTGTCTTTTTTAAATTCGATTTGATTATTGAACAGCCTTATGTGTTCTATTAAGGTGGAATGGAATCTTTCGCATAATCCGTTTGATTGGGGGTTTTGTGTACTGATAAAATGGATTTTGATTTTATGCAGGTCTAATATCTCCTTCACAATTCTGTTATTAAACTCCGTTCCATTGTCTGAGATAATAACTGTTGGTAAGCAGAACTGCGCAAAGTAATCTAATAACTTGTCTGCAATCTCTGTAGCTTGAGAGCTTCCCAAGCGATAAGCTTGAGCATACTTTGTGAAACTGTCGACAATGCTGATAAACGCATTCTTTTCTAAAGAGATAGTGTCGATGTGAATTATCTGGAAAGGCCTTGCAGCTGTAGGCGTCAAGTTCATCTCTAGTTGTAAGGGAATTCTGTCATATTTGGTTCTTTGACATATGTCACACTGATTTATGAAATTTTGGATTAGTGATTTTAAATTAGGCCAATAATATCTTCGCTTAATTTGTTCGTATGTTTCCTGTATCCCTCGATGATTGGTTTTGCTAACATGATAATTACTTATTGTTTCTAGGGTATCTTCTTCCGAAGTTAGGTCTAAGAGTTTTTTATTACACTTAACTAAATTTAGTTCAGTTTGTTTGAAATTTTTGGCTATGCATGATGCAAATCTCTCATAAAAATCGTCTTCAAAATATAGATTATATTTTATTTTTGGTACCAAATATGATTTTACAAAATTAACTATGTCCTCTTTAAAATTATTTTCTGATATTTCGACTATTAAACGGGTTCTTGAAGTTCCAAATAGTTTTATAATTTTTACTTTCTTCGGCATATATTTTACTAATGATAAAAATACTTGATTTTTCCCAAAGTTTACAGGCTCGTCGGAAATTGGTATTTCAATTTGGGTGTTCCCTTCGAAGTTGGAATGCACGGTTTGACTGTCACTTTCTTGATCGTACTCTAAGTTGGCATTATCTGTTGCGTCGAGTTGTACGACCATAGACTCGTTATCTTCATTTAATTCCGGGAAGAAACGTTGGATTAATCCAGCTGGAGATAAATCAAGGTCTGGTTCTACAGTGTGTTGGGTGTTTGTTGACCTTTTATTAGTAATGTTCAATTGTATTCTAGACAGGGCATCTGCGTTTTGGTTTAATTTGCCTTTTTTGTATCTTATGTCATAATCATATTCCTCTAATTTTAATCTCCATCTTAAAAGCTTGGAATTTGGTTCTTTAACTGAAAATAACCATTGTAAAGGTTTATGGTCTGTATAAATTTTAAATTTTCTTCCAAATAAATAAGGCCTAAAGTGTTTAGTGGCCCATACGATTGCTAGTAATTCCTTTTCAATCGCGGAGTAATTAGTTTCGCTGTCGTTTAAAGTTCTGCTGGCATACGCTATAGGAAGGTCCTTTCCATTTTTGTCCTGGCTTAAAATTGCTCCTAGTGCAAAATTACTAGCGTCTGTTGTTAGAGTAAACTCCTTTTCAAAATCTGGGTATTGTAGAAGGGGCTCATTAGTCAGTATATTTTTACATGTTTCAAAACATTCTATGAAGTCTGGATTTTCTATGTTTATTTTTGCATTTTTCTTTAAACAGTTAGTAAAGGGTTTTGTTATCTTGGCGAAGTTTTTAATAAATTTTCGATAATAGCCTATTAGTCCTAAAAATCCTTTAATTTGTTTGGTGGTTTTGGGTATTGGATAGTTTTTGATTGCCAAAATCTTTGCTGGGTTAGGTTTTACGCCTTCCGGTGTAACAACATGCCCTAGATACGCTACTTCTTTTCTTAAAAATTCTGTTTTATCCAGCTGTACTTTAAAGTTGGCTTTGCGTAATCTGTCGAATACTTCTTTAAGTCTTTGTATATGTTCTTGGAGGCTAGTGGAGTAAATTATAATGTCGTCTAAATAAACTAAACATGTTTCATTTTGGATGCCTCTCAGAATATTATTCATAATTCTTTGAAATGTAGGGGGGCTATTCTTTAGTCCAAAGGGCATTCTTAAAAATTCGTAGTGTCCCGTTTCTGTTGAAAACGCTGTTTTTTCTATGCTATTTTTATCCATTTCTACTTGGTGAAATCCTGAGGCTAAATCTAAAGTTGTAAAATACTGAGATCGTCCTAATTTATCTAATATGTCGGTAATGTTTGGCAAGGGAAATTTATCGTCAATTGTTTTCTTGTTTAATCCTCTAAAATCTATTACTAATCGAAATTTTCTTTTTCCAGAAGCGTCTTGTTTTTTGGGTACAATCCAGACAGGAGAGTTCCATGGAGAATTTGAAGGTCTAATAATTCCTTGTTCAAGCATGTCCTCAGTTTGTTTATTAATTTCGTTCTTGTAAATTTCTGGATATCTATAATTTCTGGAGTATACGGGAATTTCATCAGTAGTCCTAATAACATGTTTTATTTGGTTGGTAAAAGTTAAATCGTTTCCCTCAATATGGAATAAATCTGCATAATCTTTTATTAAACTTGTTATAGCGGATTTTTCTTCCGAGTTCATATGTTCCATTCTAAATTTTGATAAATCTAAATTTTTTCTTCTCGAATTTTTTTGTTTATAATCTAATAAATTGAAATTAGCGTTCATTTGCATTGCATCAGGTCTAAGGATATTGTATTCTTCTAAAGATTTTAATTCTAATGGTTCATTTACTGTTAATTCTACATTTACTTCTGTGTTGTTTATTATAGGGCAGTAGGCTTCTCCCTTGTGTACTGAGACTATACACTGCGGAATTTCTAATCCATTTAAGTTTTTGTATGGTAAGAGTCCTTCTCCATCTTGAATATTTTGTATTTTTAATTTAACTGTTTGGCTAGTGCGGGCTTGTATAACATAACTAAATTGTTCCTGCTTTATTGACGTGCTGTCTGTTTTATTACAACTTCCTTTTTCAGTGTTAAAATATTGAATAGGGATTTCCTCATCACAAAGTATTAATTTATTATTTATAAAGTCTAAGCTTATTCCTAAATCCTTTATATTGTCTAGCCCGAGTAATAGGTCGAAATTCTGATGAAAGTCAAATAAATAAAATTTAATTGCTTTTTTAGACAACAGAGGTATGGTGCAGCAAAAATTTTCTTTTGAAGTGCCGTGTGCGGTGATTACTTCAAACGGCTCTTTTTTAATGCTTGTTTTAAAATTTTTCCAGCCTAAAGATTTTCGCATAAATGATCTAGTACTGCCTGTGTCAATTAATATTCTAGATTTGGTGTTTGTGTCGTATATAAATGGTAGCTCGTTATTTTCGCTTTGTAGATTCATTATTGAAAATCGATTCCGAGGCTTGTATGTCCTAAAAAATCGTCCTGATCGATTTTAACGGTCTCTTCTTCGTAGTTGTCGGTTAAATTTTGGGATTCTTCGAAGTACTCTTCTTTCTCGAGATCTTCTTCAAAAGTGAATGATTCTTGTCCGTTAGTCTGGTACATAGTGTAATCGTCTTTTTCGGCTCCTTGTCCGGTCATTTGATACAAATTCGTTTGTCTAGAAGGCCTGTCTGTCTGTCTAGTGGAAATACTCATAGGGGTAGGTTGATAACCCGTATTTCGCTGAGGATACTGAGGTTTAGTAGTGTTGTTGTTTGGTTGTCCCCTTTGAGGCTGACCGTGATTAGCAAAAGTTGGTGGTCTATAGGAAGGATTTTGGTGTTGATAAGGTTGTTTAGGTATTTGGTGGTATTTAAATTCAGTATGTATTGGTCTTCTTACGTTATGAGTTTGGCTTTTCTGAAAGACTGGTTGTTTGCTTGGCTGAGTAAACATTTTATTATTTTTAAATTGAAAGTCGTTTGTGAGCATATTAAGTGCTTCACTAAGAGTGTTAGGGTTCTTGGTACGCATTAGTGACCCGATGGGTTCATGCAAACCCCTAAGGAGAACTCTTAAAGCTAGTTTCTGAACGTATTCTATTAAAATGTCTTTAGCCATCTGCCTTTGAGGCTCTTTATTCATAAAAAATGAAATTTGTAAATTTAGTAACTTTTGAATTTTCTCATAGAATTGAAATGGTGATTCGTTACTTTCTTGTTTTAATTCTGACATCTCTAAGTTCAATGTGAAACAATCTCTTTTGTCTGAATAACTAATTAATAATACTTTTCTAGTTTCGTGCCAATTGTAAGAGTTAGAGTTTACAACCATTTCCAGTGCTTGGCCTTTTAATTTAGAAAGAATAGAGGAGAACAGATACTCATTTTGAAAATCCTCTGGATTTTCGCTTACATAAAACTTATTCACTATCTTATCACATATTGAGATAAATCTGTGGAGCATAGTGGGCTCTCCACTATACTCGGGTATCATGTCAAGATACTCCTTTTTTAATATTGGCGTTGCCATTATTTAGTATTATTTTCAAAATAATAAAAATTAAAAATCAATTATATAAAATTAAAAAGTATTTACTCTACTTTTTCTTAATTCTATATCTTAAGATCTACTTACAAGTTGATCCAAAATACTTTGCTCATTTGAACAACTTTCACTTTTCACTTTTCACTTACACGATATTCGCTCGTGTTCTTAATAGATATTCGCTCTATTAAGTGGTTGTAGATATTCACTCTACTTAAAGTTTCCTCAATTAACGGTTAAAACCGACGGACGTTATGTTCGCTAACTTCCTTGAGGTGTCCTACCGTTTTCTTGATGTCGTTACAGATATGCGCTCTGTAACGAATCGCGTTTTTGCAGTATCTCGGTTAATCGATTGAAATCGAAAAAAATTATGTTCATTAATTTTCCCGAGATGTCCTACCGACTGCGCCAGTTACGTTTTAAATTAAGCAAGAAAGGTTTTTAAAAATGATTTTTATTTTTACAAACCTTTGAATTTAATAAACAATTAATTTGGAAAACTGTTACATAAATTTTACTTATTAAAACAATACAATTGATATGCACTCAATCGGAGTGGAAAACGTCTGTGCGATACAGAGGCGACTTACACACTGCCGGGGCTCTGTTCTCACACCTATATAATACTAAAGCTGCGTAAGCAGGAATTTTCCTAGCACGCATTTAATTATGAAATGTTCACATAAAATGTTTATATAACTTGTATTATTTAAAACAGGGTTAGGCTTGATTTTAAAGATGTCAGTGGATGTTTTGGGACCTATTATCTTTTTTATTCACTTTATAAATATGTCATTGTTTTTTTTTGTTTTTTTTCAATACCCGGAAGAATATTAACTAACGGCTGAATATATTTCATGGATGTATTACAAATTGTTCCTTTCAATCGACTCTTTTATCTTTAGTTCCTATTCCTTCAATCAACCCAATTGTTCCACTGAGCATATGGGGGATAACGCTGGGAGGATCAATTTCGAAAACGTACGTTAAAAGTGAAACGGACTCATTTTGTAGCTGATCATAATTACTTTGGTTTTCAATAATATTATTGTATTATTTCATTGATACTTTTAGTTAAACAATTTATATTTCTTCTCTGCCTCTTACAATGGTTTTAAATCTCTGTTTATGTTTGACGTTGGTGGTAAAAGTTCTTTTATTCAAGAGAAACCTAAAGGAATTATCCGACTGTATTGTGCAAAGTTAACAGTTTGAAACCACCCGAAAGGGTTTTAAAATAAAACTATCGATGTCTATTAGCAGTTTTAATGCCTTAGCCTGAGAGCCCTTGCAACACGGTTTATTTCATTTTCCTTGTTGTACTTACTTTTTATTTGTGTGGTTTGCAGCAAGCAATAATAAAAATGTAGGCAAGTACATAAACATATCCTTGTCGTCCTAACCTTACTCCTAACTAATAGGCAATCTTACTGCTGTAGCAATATTGCCTGTCTAAAGATCTGCAGGCGTTATGAAAGTTATTTTGTTCTTTACTTTACTTAAATTAATAAATGTTTTAAAAACTTCTCAAGCTTTAAAAGAAAATATAAAAGTAAGTAAGATATTACAATAGAACTATTGGAAATAACCCTGATACCACAACAATAATAAAAAAATAACAATAATAATAAAATAATAATTATTACATCTCGATGACCATGTCATCATCATCGTAGGGTCTTATAACAAAAAAAAAATCCAGAAAACAATAAGTTATAATCTAGACAGTTATGATCATCAAAATTCACATAAGGGTCTAATCTTAGGTAACTTGTATTATCTGTTATTTTTTGATTATTTTTGTTGTATATTGGGGTTGCATTCACTATTTTTATTGTAATATAATGTACCACTGTGCTCTTGTTATGTATATGTTAATAACATTTTTTTCTTCATCTACTCAAGCTCAAATAATTTTTTTAAAACTTGATGCTAATACTGTTTTTTTCAAATATTTATTAATTAATTAAGTTTTATTATTAATTTTAGTTTTATTTGGGAAAAAAACTTTTCACAAAAGGTATAAGGTATGCAATATATTTCTTTCGTCTCATCTGTATTAAAACAAGTAATAACATATGATTTAATAAAACAGCTGATCTTATGTTATAGGTTATGTTAGTTCAAGCGATGTTTTAAGGCATATGTTATATTTATTTAGTAAAGAATGACTAATATAAGATTTTCTTTGATGAGCTTAGTAGGAATTGACTTTAAATATTTTTTATATCACTTGTTTTACTGTAGAAGAATCTAAACAACAAATTGTTCTAGAACGTTGAAAAATGTTCTTAATAATTAAACTAACCGATGCTCAATAAAATTACACAGGTACCTAATAATGGTTCGCAAACGGAATTATAGCAGAATCTATAAAAGGCTATTTACTGAGACGGTTTAATGGAGTCAATGAGAAGGTTGTACCACATACTGAAGGCTTTGACAAAATAATCCATAATAAATGCAGCTATTAATACTTTATCTCACTAACCAGGAAGAGAGAGATAGCCAGATAGAGATAGATAGATAGATAGATAGATAGAGAGAGAGAGAGAGAGAGAGAGAGAGGGAGAGAGAGTGAGATAGATAGATAGATAGATAGATAGATAGATAGATAGATAGATAGAGAGAGAGAGAGAGAGTCAGATAGGATAGGATAGGATAGATAGATAGATAGATAGATAGATAGATAGAGAGAGAGAGAGAGAGAGAGAGAGAGAGCCAGATAGAGATAGATGGATAGATAGATAAATAGATAGATAGAGAGAGAGAGCGCCAGATAGAGAGAGAGAGATAGATAGATAGATAGAGATAGATAGATAGATAGATAGAGATAGATAGATAGATAGATAGAGAGAGAGAGAGAGCCAGATAGAGATAGATGGATAGATAGATAGATAGATAGATAGAGAGAGAGAGAGAGACAGCCAGAGATAGATAGATAGATAGATAGATAGATAGAGATAGATAGAGAGAGAGAGGAGGGAGAGTGAGTGAGAGAGAGAGAGGGAGAGAGAGTGAGAGAGAGAGTGAGTGAGAGAGAGAGAGTCAGTGAGAGAGAGAGTCAGTGAGAGAGAGAGAGAGAGAGATGAATACAGAAGAAGTTTTAACTTTCACATCATTTAGTCAAGATAACTATGACATACACAAAGAGTTTGAAGCTTTTTATGAAAACAAATAATGAAAATAAAACACCTTGGGTAGAGTAGAGAGATAGGTAGATAGAGAGAGAGAGAGAGACAGCCAGATAGGATAGATAGATAGATAGATAGATAGATAGATAGATAGATAGAGAGAGAGAGAGAGCCAGATAGGATAGATAGATAGATAGATAGATAGAGAGAGAGAGAGAGCCAGATAGGATAGATAGATAGATAGATAGATAGATAGATAGATAGATAGATAGATAGATAGATAGATAGATAGAGAGAGAGAGAGCCAGATAGAGATAGATGGATAGATAGATAAATAGATAGATAGAGAGAGAGAGAGAGAGCCAGATAGAGAGAGATAGATAGATAGATAGATAGATAGAGATAGATAGATAGATAGATAGAGAGATAGAGAGAGAGAGCCAGATAGAGATAGATGGATAGATAGATAGATAGATAGAGAGAGATAGAGAGAGAGAGAGAGACAGCCAGAGATAGATAGATAGATAGATAGATAGATAGATAGATAGATAGAGATAGATAGATAGATAGAGATAGATAGAGAGGCAGAGAGAGGGGGGAGAGTGAGTGAGAGAGAGAGAGAGAGAGAGAGGGAGAGAGAGTGAGTGAGAGAGAGAGTGAGAGAGAGAGAGTCAGTGAGAGAGAGAGAGAGAGAGAGAGAGAGAGAGAGAGAGATGAATACAGAGGAAGTTTTAACTTTCACATCATTTAGTCAAGATAACTATGACATGCACAAAGAGTTTGAAGCTTTTTATGAAAACAAATAATGAAAATAAAACACCTTGGGTAGAGTAGAGGGATAACACTTCTAGTCACCTCAGTTAGACAAGGCAGGTCGACTCCAAGGAAGTGAGCTGACAGAAAATGGAACTAAGTATGTACATACATATTGTATACACACAAACACACACGCACGCGCACATACACACACACACACACGAGCGCGCGCGCGCTCACACACACTTATTGCAAAGTACTACAAGCAATTTCTAGGCAAGTTTGTGGGAAATGAGCTATTCATTTTAATCGAAAACCACCATCCACAATCGCATACCAGGCACGAATACAGTAAAACAATTTGTCCAGCTATTCGAGCTGCATGTGAGTTTATACTGTTTAAATGTTCCATTTGGTTCATAATAGTTCCAATTTGTTAAACTGTGTGAATGTTTTTAAAAATTATTCTAGATATACAGGAATGTTTTGAAATCGATCGCGTTGTTTTCAAGAGTCGGTTCAAGACATCGATAGTTTGGCGACGCTGGTATAACTTTATGCTTATATACAAGTAATATAAACAAAATGTTTTCAAAGTGAATTTCTGCTTAGGTTTAAAAAAATCATTTTAGTTACTTTTTATTAAAGTTTTACAATTATTAAACATAACCTATGCGTTAAAACAGCGGTTCTACCATATAACCTATAACATAAAATCATCTGTTTTATGAAATCATATGTTCTCACTTATTTTAAATCAAATGGGAAGAAATAACTATATTGCATACCTTGCCCCTTTTGTGAAAGGTTTTTCTCCCATATAAAACTAAAATGTATTCATTAAATTTAATTGTTGAATTAATATTTCAAGAAACTGTATTAGCATCAACTGTTATCCACTACAGGTTACGAAAATGTATTTGAACTTGAGTCAATGAATAAAAACTATTTTATTGCTGATTGAAAATTTTAACAAGATATATATATATATATATATATATATATATATATATATATATATATATATATATATATATATATATATGAGAAGTAATAGTAAGAATTGAATCAAGAAAAGAACATGTAAACCCCAACTTCATACACAATACACTATCTTGAGTGCTATAGGTAGGCAGCTTCAGGTCGTGGCTCATTATCCAGGTTGTGAATTGTCTCTTGGAACGCCGTTTTGTTTTAGCCAAGGTTCGACGCAAATTTATACATTTTTCTGCATACAGATTGGCTATTAGCAATGGACAAGGTTGGGTTTCTCTGAAGTCATTTCAACTTTCATAATTGTTCCCTCGTTTTCTTGTTTAATTCATGCTAATTCCTTCAATTTGTGTTGTAATAAAAATCTCAGTTTTTCTCCTATTTTAATTATATTTGGTCTCAAATATTATTTACGTGGGAAAATTAGTTTTAATGAAAATACAACACTTCTTATAAAGGAATTAAATAAACAGACTCAAATAATGTGTTTCAATTGTTAATTTATATATTTTGTTTCACTATATATATATATATATATATATATATATATATATAAAATAGATTGTAATTTTCATTCCTGATGATGTTGGTACTGTTTACCAACGAAAAGCTTTGGATATAAATTAATAAATATTCTTGTATTTGAATAACCTATGTTGTTAAAAAAAAAAAAAAAAAAAAAAAATATATATATATATATATTTATATATACAGTATGTTTGTATGTATGTATGTATGTTGTGTTTGTGTGTGTATGTGAGTGTGTGTGTGTTTGTGTGTGTGTGTGTGTGTGTGTGTGTGTGTGTGTGTGTGTGTGTGTATGGTTTGTGATGTGCGTGCACGTCCGCACGTGTGTGTGTGTATGGTTTGTGTATGTGCGTGCGCGTGTGCACTTGTGTGTGTGTGTGTGTGTGTGTGTGTGTATTTTATACGTATTGACCATCAGAAAATTACTATAATGTATCAAAAGCAGTAACTGTCATGAAACATGTATATAGACTGCACAAAATGACTAAACACGGCGTTGTGTAGGCAATTTAATGACAATATTAATCGGGAACCGGGGAGAGAGTGACGAAAGTAAGGGATGGAGAAAAATTGGCAAAATTCATTTGCTGACACAACTTTGCGTATAATGTTATTCTTGTATCAGAACCGTATTGGTTATGTCTTTAATATATTCAG
This sequence comes from Prosapia bicincta, assembly GCA_036971475.1. NCBI lineage: Eukaryota > Metazoa > Arthropoda > Insecta > Hemiptera > Cercopidae > Prosapia > Prosapia bicincta. The sequence continues at coordinate 282,628,739 of JBAIZL010000005.1, read as the reverse complement.
TTTTATCTCGCTCCAGTTTTCCGATCACGCCATTCGTGTTCAGCGTAAGGGTTTGTGTGACATTCAAGGCTCCGTAACGTATCCCGTATATCTCGGAACCTATACGTTACACTTGGTCAAAAATATTTTCTCTATTCTAGTGTATTTCCCTAGGCTCTTCAGTTCGCAAGACTAACTATCATTTTTGGCAATAAATTGGGTTTTGAAGCTTTAAAAATCTCGTAACTGGTCGGGATAACGTCCCAAAAGCATTTTGTTCTACATAAATGCCCAAACTTGACTGGATATCAAGTAGACATCTTTTAATGATCCCCATATAGACGATGCTTACTTCTGGTAGCCTAAGACGTTAGGAGCAATGATCGCATAGTCCCGGCACCAAATGAGCTCAACAAAGTTCCGAAACTCACCTAACCTTTGTTACCCCAATCCGTACATGGGTTTCTAGCTACCAAAGAGGAAGACGCGGTGTAACTCTGCACAGTGAGTCATTCATCCCATGATCATCGGTATTTTATTAGCCTTTACTATTTCACCTTTTTTTCAATTCCTACTATTAGTTCACACTCTCCTTATATAGCCTATATTCTGTTCAAAGTTTCAATCGTTAATAAATTACATTTTATTCATGCATCAAGTTCACATACATTTTTTAAACTTGTAGGGAATGACATTTGATGTTAATACAAGTTTTTCAAATATCAATTCGTTAATTAAATATAATAAATTAATTTGAGTTTTGAGAGAAAAACGTTTCACAAAAGAGGCAAGGTATGCAATATAGTTATTTCGTCCAATTTAGGTTAAAATATATTGCAGGATTTTATAAAAGAGCTGATTTTACGTTATAAGTTATGTGGTAGAACAGCTGTTTCAACGCATAGGTTCTGTTACGCTATTTACAGTAATTGTAATTATTTAATAAAAAGTAACTTCAATAAAGTTTGTCTTTGTTTATCTATTTGGGAAATTAAAATTTTTTTCTTCATATTACTTATTTCCATCCACTTCATGATTATGGGCTGGTTTAAGGTTAGGATATAAAACTTCTTCATTTAAGAAGATGGAGCGATACGTGTGAACGGTCACGTACCTGAACAATTCCTACTCTGCAATACACGTTACAACATCCATTAATAGGAAACATTTATAAAGGAAACGTTACATATGTAAAAGTAACTGAAATTATTCAGAGGTATCTCGAGGGCGAGTGTGGGGGTTACTAGTTGCACCTACATGTGTGTGTGTGTGAGAGAGAGAGAGAGAGAGGAAGAGAGAGAGA
>JBAIZL010000005.1:282512457-282622457 GCA_036971475.1 Prosapia bicincta | reverse complement strand
GGTATTCGGAGTTAAGCCCCTACAATAAACTCCTTGTTTATAAGCAAGTGCTAAAGCCAGTATGGACATACGGGTTACCACTTTGGGGATGCACCAAGAGCAGCAATTTACAAGTAATACTCGTAGATCGCTTCCAAAATAAAGTGTTGAGAGCTATAGTGAGTGGGAGCTCTTTGGTACGTCCGTAATTATTATATACTTAGGGACCTCAAGATGAAGAGCGTGAGAGAGGAGGCCGCCACTGCAGCAGTGAATCACTTCGGGCGGCTCCAGGAACATACGAACCCTGCAGCTATGCGACTAGCTCATAGGATACCAGTGCGTAGACGTAAGCGCACTAAACCTTTGGACTTGATTCCAGGGCAACATTAAGTCAGTCTCGTTCACTGGAACAAGACGAACATTGTAATCTCCATCAGAAAGCAAGCTGCTAGATAGGATTTATCTTAGTTGCAGTTTATAATAAATAAATTGAAAAAAAAAATTATATAAATACGTTCTACACGTTACACACATGCATACGTTTTAATAAACAACTATGTTTAAATAAAGATGACAACGGTAAAGATATACAGAAAAAACGCGAAATACAAGTTAGTAACTTCCTAGTATATTGTATGCATAAAAGCATGTATAGGCCTACGTTTCGATAAAACAGTCATCTTCAAGTGAGAATAGCAATGTTAAATTTAAACAAACACAACACGAATAATGACATGAATAATAATTTAATTGCATAACTGTACTGTGTATATATTGCATATGCATAGGTTTTACTAGGTCAGTTATATCTGGATGAAGGCAATAATGTTGCGGGTACACAGAAGAGCCCGCAACAGGAGAAAGTCTAATTAACTACTTTGACGTTGTACGTTAGAGTTTGTACACCACTGACTAATGATGATGACTTTGTCATTGAAACGCGTCTGAGTTAATGAATGACTAGTTTGTGACTTTTGTGTACGTCTTTTATTTGTATTACAAAAATAGATAAGCTTTGTCTGTTTTATAGTACGTCACGTTTGTAATTATCTTATAGACACGAGTTTAAAGCTAAACAGAAAATAGTAAAATTATTATTCTGTAGTAGCTACTTAGACGTATTATATCTTTGCAACCGTCATAATAATGTAGATATCTAATTTTATGTAGCCAAACCTAATTTTATCTGTTCAGCTCATTTATATAGGTAAACCAATTTTGTCTAATTTACAAAACCTACCTGATTAGATTTATATAACTAAAATTAGGTATATAAGGCGAAGTCTAGGCAAACTAGGTAAAGTTAGATAAGTAGAAATAAATTAGTTAGAGTTAGATAAACTAGGTAAAGTTAGATAAATAGAAATAAATTAGTTAGTGTTAGATAAACTAGGTAAAGTTAGATAAATAGAAATAAATTAGTTAGTGTTAGATAAACTAGGTAAAGTTAGATAAATAGAAATAAATTAGGTAGAGTTAGATAAACTAGGTAAAGTTATATAAATTACATAAACTTTGGCATATTATTTAAGGTTAGATATATTTGGAGAAGTTAGGTAAATTAGATAAAGTTGTAGGAAGCTCACACGGGTATACACTTTTCATACAGTAAACATTTTATTAATCGGTACATGGTTTCGGCAAACACATTGCCTTTATCAGTGTTAAAACAATACTAAGTATGATCAAGTCAAACATAATTCAAGTTAAATATAACATACAGGAAAATTCAACAACAGGTAATATCTTGTCTATGCTCTCAAAGCAAACTATTTAAATCCTGTGCTTGTAATAGTTTAACATATTCAACAATTTGATAGATCGTATCTAATAAAATAGATCCTTGATTTATTTTCACTGGATGATAAATCTTAATGAAGAACCTATCGCCTTACCTAAATTACTTCTTTATGCTCCTGATACTCTACACAAGGTAAAATCTAGAGTAAAATTCTAGTCTTTACTTAAATAATATAGTTATGTAAGTTATAAGTAATTACTTGAGTAACTAAGAGAAAACTATCAGCATACTGGGTTGACTGGTTTCGCTAACGATGCCTAACCTGCTACATTGCCACCTTAGTAGCCTGCACAGTAAGTTAAGTGTTTCATTTAGTTATTTAAATAAATACTTATGCAGTGAATTCAAAATGGTTGCAAGCAACTTTAATAGCTACCAACGGTCATCAGTAATCAACCTCTACCCTCAAGGTATACAAAACTCCCCTTCACATTGCCTTCAACTCACGACGACTCAAACAATACTTATCTCCTAAATATACGAAAATAGCAATAAAGAACAAAACACCTGCTGCACAAAAACCAATAATACAAGCACAGAAAATATTTATTAATAATAGCATCAAACAATTATACGCTAAATAAGATTAACTTAACCACACCCTGTACAAACTACACCAAACCCACACCACAGTATTACACCACACCGAACTGGAAGAAATCGTTCAATACACCAACGCTTATATGCATAAACAACAACTGACTATTATAAAACTGTTCTACACCAATCACCAGTTTCATCCACTTACAAAAAACACCACAAACATCGCCAATATAAACGAATTAACACTATTAAACAAAGGACTTACATACTATCACAAACAAATGTTAAAACATACTTTTGGACACAGAAAGAGCGATACAAAACACAGAACCCACTCGCCATGAATACATTAGACAAGTTATTAAACATAAAAACGCCCATAATAAATACATTAAACCCTAAACCAAGCACAACTAATTAACACACAACGTAAATCCATCGTACAAAAACAAGACAAACATATCCTCAATTTTGTAAAAGCAGATAAAGACAATTCTGAAGTAATAATTCACCAACAAGACATTAACAATAAGGTAAAAAAATTCATGACAGAAAACAACATAACCGAACACTATTTAGACCCTACAACAAACATCAAAGCTTCTAAACAAATGCACCGACTAATCAAACACACCTCGCACCTTCACATAAGCTAGCCAAATACATAGAAAAACTTATCGGAGAAAACATAAACTTTAAAAACCACAATCCATACATAATCACGTTGGCCTGATACAGAAAATTAAAGACATCCATATACCACAATCCACCACAGGAGTTGCGGGTTGGCCTTGTCAATGTAACGATTGTTTTGAAACGCGACAGCAAGTATGTTAATAGTTTTCACTTAGTCACTCAAATAATTACTTATGATTTATTCAGTGAATTGAAAATGATTTGAACAAACAACTTTAATTCTTTAAATTGATACTACGATTGTCTTTTACCACGTTTTTATTAGTTCGGTTTCCGTCATCTGTCTGCCTGTAAGTCTGTCTGTCTATCTTTCTATCTATCTGTATGTATGTTTGGTTTGTCTGTCTTTCTGTCTATCTGGTCTGTCTGTATGTCTGTCTGTAAGTCTGTCTGTCTGTCTGTAAGTCTGTCTGTCTGTCTGTCTCGTCTCTATGTCAGTCTGTCTGTCTATCTGGACTGTCTGTCTGTCTGATTTGTATGCCTGTCTGGTCTGTCTGTATGTCTGTCTGTATGTCTCTCTGCCTGTCTGTAAGATTGTCTGTCTGTCTAGTCTGTCTGTCTTTCTGTCTATCTGGTCTGTCTGTATGTATGTCTGTAAGTCTGACTGTCTGTATGTATGTCTGTATGGTCTATCTGTATGTATGTATGTCAGTCTATCTGTCGGTCTGGTCTGTCTGTCCTCCTGTCTGTCATTTCTGTCTGTATGTCTGTAAATCTGTCTGTCTATCTGTCTGTCTTTCTGTCTATCTGTATGGATGTCTTTCTGGTCTGTCTGTCTTTCTGTCTATCTGGTCTGTCTGCCTCTATGTCTGTCTGTCTGTCTGTATGGCCTGTCTTTCTGTCTGTCTGGACTGTCTGTATGTCTGTCTGGTCTATCTGTATGTATGTATGTATGTATATATGACTGTCTGTCAGTCTGTCTGTCTATCTGTCTGTCTGGTCTGTCTGTCTGTCTGTCTATATGTCTGTCTGTCAGTCTGGTCTGTATGTCAGTCTATGTCTCTGTCTATCTGTCTGTCAATCTCCCTGTCTGTCTGTCTGGTCTGTCTGTCTGCCAGGTTGAAAATAGAGTTTTAACTGTCTTCCCCATGAGCTAGAGATCTGAAATTTTAAACATAGGTCAGCATTAGATGACAATGCAATATTGACTCGGTTATTTGTCTCTACATCTGTTAAACAATAGTTGTTTAAGCAAATCGAATTTGTGTAATGATCTAGAGACTTGGAATTTTTCTAAATATGTGTCAGAACTGAATGATAACCTGATATTCTTTCTGCTCCTTGTCCGCAAGAATATTTAAGCAAATTAAATTTTACTGACGAGCTACAAACTTGACATTTTACGCACAGGTCAGGACTGGATGACAATGCAAGATTCACTAGCTTCAAGTTTGCCTAAACAAATTAGAATTGGCTGTGTAAACGTGTGTATATTAATCATCAATACATACAAAATCGATTTAAATTTTTCATCCGGATATGAGACTAAAACACCGAAAATATTAAATTAAATTTTAAAACATTTTAGGTATACCACTATTTTAATACGGACTAAAAACGTATACATAATTTTGCATGGACCTTCTATAATTTTCTATAGTTTCTATAGTGAATTCATCCATATTTTCTACTTATATTATTTACTGGCTGCACCCCACGTTTTCATACCCATGTATTACAAATATATCTCATAGCCCCTAGCAATCCTCCCTCAAAATTGTAGAACTGTCATGAAAAATTATTTTATATTATTTAGTTCGTTTTAAAAACGGAGCATATTAATTTTTTTTAAATTTAATTTATGTTTGGGTTTTTATCTTTAACATTATTATCCTCAGTAATATAAACTATTTTATCGAAATTTAAAAATAACACTTTTGTTGTAACGTAGGCCTACACACATTTGTACCCAGATAATTTACTTCAAAATTAATGAACTTATATGGTTACCTAAAGTGTTTTTCTGTTTACCTTTAACACTATCATCATAATTTAAATACAGATTTGTTGTTAGGATGTATGCCTATGTATGAGGTATGCATATGTATGCCTATGTATGAGGTATGCATATGTATGCCTATGTATGAGGCATGCATATGTATGCCTATGTATGAGGTATGCATATGTATGCCTATGTATGGGGTATGCATATGTATGCCTATGTATGAGGTATGCATATGTATGCCTATGTATGAGGTATGCATATGTATGCCTATGTATGAAGTATGCATATGTATGCCTATGTATGAGGTATGCATATGTATGCCTATGTATGAGGTATGCATATGTATGCCTATGTATGAGGTATGCATATGTATGCCTATGTATGAGGTATGCATATGTATGCCTATGTATGAGGTATGCATATGTATGTCTATGTATAAGGTATGCATATGTATGCCTATGTATGGGGTTTATAATATAAGTCTATAACAACCAAATATAGTTGTCCCTTATTTATTTTTTGGTTAGCTTTAACATCGTTACTCTCCTTTAAAGAACGCTTTCGTTGAATTAGTTCCACACATGTTTTCACGCAAATAAAATGTCCCCATATTAACTTTTTATTTTATTTTCCGTGCTTTTGTGTTTTTCTTAGTTATTATTAATATTATATTGTCTTTAAATTAAATAAGCATTTCAATGTGATGTAAGAAATATATTTCCGTATGAAATAAATTATTACTTTTTCGTTTTGTGTTTTTAGTAAGGTTTTTAAATTAATCTATGTATTATTATTTTTTTTTATTTATCCTTACATTGTTATTCTCGTGTAATGCAAACGATTTTATCAAAACGTTTTTACACAAATAATGCAGTTCTTTAATTCATAAATTATTATTGTTTCGTGTTTTTCGTTTAGCTTCAACATTATTTTCGTTCATCGATAGCAGTTAACTATTTCATAGAAACCTATTTTAAAATATTAACTTATTTTCTGTAATTAACTTATGATTGTTTTGTGTGTTTTTTTAAAAACAATTTTATCATTATATAATATAACTTACATTATCGAAACGTCCACATTATTTTACTGAAATAAAATAGTTTTATAATTTAAGTATTACGATTATCTTTTTATTTTGTGTTTATGTTCAATATTAATATCCTCATTTATATAAAAATAAATGTATTTTATCGAAATGTACTTAACGAATTTAAAATCTTTTGGTGCTAGCTATGTTATAACTTTTAATAAAGATATTTTAAAAACTTAATGATAGATAAACTGGATAAAGTAAATTATGTAAAGTTAGATAAATAACAGTATGCAAACTCTCACAATTATAAACACTTTATTCTCGTCCCTGTTTCGACAGTTCTTCGTCATCAGTGAGTCTTCTACATATTTACAACTGCAAGTTGTAGTCACTGATGATGACGATGGCATTGAAACACGCGTGAGAATAAGATGCTTATAACTAAGAGGTTGTGTACAGTATTTATTTATCACCTTAGCTAATAAACTTGCACAATATTATTTTTAAAATTAGGTGAATTATTTAATGTTAGATAAATTACATATATTTAGAAATGAATTCGGGATATCTATCAGTTAAATTTTTAAAATAAGCTGCTGAAGAGTGTAATATGTAAGAACAAATTTCTTCCTATAGATAAATAAATAACTGCTCACAAACTAAAAAACAATTTATTGTATTGTCATACGCGTTTTTCATACTTATGTCATCATCATCAGTGACATTACTATAGAGTTGCAGTTGTAAATATGTAGTGGTGTCATTGATGATGTTGATATAAGTAATGGAAACTCGTAATTAATCAAGTATATTTTTGTGAGTGCGTCTGCAGTTATTTATAACCTTAACTCACAAGCCAGCTCAATTAATAATATTATTACTTACAAGTTGTACCGGTGCAAAAGAAGGTAAAGGAAGTGAGAACCAGATTTATGAGTTTTTATTTATCATCAGGATTGCTTGAAATAAGGTGGGATAATAGCATTGTGACGGGATTTTCCTGGAGGAAGACTTAAGACTAGGATCCAGTTATTAAAGAAAAGGCATGCATTTACGCGCATGGTCCCCCTTCCTTAAAGTACGGCTGTTAATGGTATTTAACGTACTTACATCAATGAGTACAACTATATACGTTTGGTTGTCTTATCTTTTTCTAACATTAAAATATTGTTCTTTGACGCGTTTCGGATTAACTCCATTATCAATACTAAAAATTGCTCCCAGAAGAATGGAGTATAGAGTTTTTGATAATGTAAGGGTTCAGTTTAAAGATTTGATAATGGAGTTAATCCGAAAAGCGACAACGAAGAATAATGTTTTGATGTTAGGAAGGGCAGTCAAATGTATAATAATAATCCCACAGGTAAAAAATATGATTATATTAAGATTATAGCATACATTGATTCATAACGTCTTTCCATTCCCTGTTTCCATTGCTTTCTATCCATAAGTTGTCGGAAAGTTTCCTTCCTTGTATTTCTTTATCGATGCTTTCTCTCCAACGTCTAGGTCGTTCTCTCTTTCTTCTCCCTTAACGACTCCATTTTATTACTAACCTCGGTATCCTTCTATCCTCCAGTCTTTGTACGTGTCTATACCATTCTACCTTATTTGTTTTTAAGTCCTCTACTATTATATTTAGCACTTTCGTTATGTGTCCTATTCTGTCGTTTGTAGTTCTCTCCAGTCTCGACTTTCCAGCTCCCCCCTCCAAAAGTCCATCTCGGTTGCAGTCAATTCCTCTCGTCCTTCTCCTTCAACTGCCATACTTTGCCGCTGCATGTATTTATACTTCTTACAATGGTATCCTATATACGTCGTTTATTGTCTTTCTATATGTGTTGTCCAATAGTATCCAATTTATTTGGTTAATGGCTCTTATTCCTTGTATATTAGTTCCCTTATAACTGTTTTCTAATGCCCTATCATTGGTTATTTCTAGGCCCAGATATTTATACTTGACGAGTTTAGCCTAAGCTGATGTAAAATTACGTTTTCACGTTCGATTACCTGATATGGACAATTCAAAGTTGATTTAAGGATACTAAATTTTTTTTAGGACAAGCAATCATAATTAATTTTGTTTAGATACGATAAAAAATATGTCATCTTGAAATGTCTATCCACTTTGTTAAAAAAAAACTAAGTTTCTCCTGCAGGCATGTCAAGTCGCGTGCGTAAATCGCCCGGAGTGTGATGTTAATCTGTGTTACAGTGGTTCAAGTGTGCATGTTTCATTTGGTTTTTCTTATTTTTTCTTTATAAACTGACCAAGTAGTTCAGGATTGAGGTCACGGCCAATGCGGCTATCGATCCCGCAGTACACAATCGAGTCTTTCTTAAAATGCTTATAGGTCTAAAAGTCCCGTTGCAGTTAAAAAATCGATTTTTTTTCATTAGCCACTGTTTCTGAAAGTTTTACGCTAATTAAGAGTTTAATTTCTTTTCTAATTACTGCGCTGTTTTAAAGACGCCAGCCGAAACCAGTCTTACAATTACCGCTTGTAAACCGACATAACTACGGCTTTCTGTCTTTAATCCATTAACTACTTCTTCTCATTGGACTTCCCTAAATGTGTTGGTAAGATTTGGCGCTATATAATCCAGTGATATTACTTGCATGTTATAGTGTGCTTATAAAGTTTATATATTACGGAAATATTATTACACACATTTTCATTTCTGTTAGGAATATTTCTACATGTTTGAGTACAGTTTTCTGCCATTTTTAACATTACAATATTCTCCTCTGTTGACGCGTTTCGGATTAACTTCATTTTCAAAACTTGAACCTTAATGTTCGCCCAAACTTTGAGTTCCTTTTTCCTCATATTAAACTCCAATCTTTTAACTATCATCGTCCGGCTGACTGAGTTGACATTATTAATATAAGTTGAAAAAACAATGAAAATTTTACATTATGTTAATAAAGGAAGACGTTTAAATATTTTACAAAATTTAGAAATTTACAAAGCAAAGTTAAAAAAGGAAAATTTAATAAACAAGCAAATAAATACACATCCGAACGTTATATTTAAAAGTTTAAAATTATGAAGTAGTTGGATGCAAGAAGCAAGAGTAGCCGTGCACCAATAGGAGGTGAGATCTGGAAATGGTGGGGACGTGGCTAACAGTATATAAAGACGAACTCAGAGTTTGGGCGAATAGTACTATTTAGGTTTTGAAAATGGAGTTACTCCGAAACGCGTCAATAGAGGAGAATATTATACTGTTAGGAAAGGCCGAAAACTGTGCTCAAATATATATATATATATATATATATTGTATTATTAGTAATGTTTTTTTTTGTTCTTTTTAACAATATATATTATCAGATGATATTTTACCACATGGGCCAAAATTAATAGTACTGAAGAAGTTGTATGATTTTATTTTATTTTCATAATTTTACAAACACATACAAGTAAAAAGAAGCTAAAATGGTTAGACCCGGGTATAAACATGTTCTATATAAACACGTACACCTCCTTTTAATTTGAGGCAATATTTTTAAGTTCTTGGAGGTTTTGCATTATTTTGGTGAAAAGGGTTGTTTGATGCTTGTTATATACATGGTTATATTTCGTGTAGTTGGACCATGGTGGATGGTGGTTTATCACGGAAAATCTTCTTCATTATTCCCGAGACATAGCCATCAGGTGGTGTAAGATCAGGGGAGTGGGCTGGGTAAGGAAAGTTTGTTCTAAGGGCGATGAGGCGGGTGCCAAAAGTTTTTTGAAGGAAAGCAATGCTGTCTAAGACAGTGTGGCTGGTTGCGCAACAATCAAATGTTGGCACAGCTGATTCAGTTTCAGTACTGTTTATTTCAGATAGGGTAATATGTTAGAGCAACCATCACAAGAAAGAGTTACAGTGTATAATAAAAAAGGTTTGTTTGGTATACCTCTGAGGATGGTTACTTGGTAATCGAAACGTACAAGTTAAAATGAAAATATCTCTGGTTTTAGTATATTATAAGGAACCCAGAGATTATAAGATGTATTATAAGAAAGTGTTAACATTTAGCTATGTATTTACAATAGTAGTAAAATACAGTTTTTTGTTTTCGTTTTGCTCTAAAAACAATGCTCTCTGTCAAAAATAACTAATTTACCGATACATTTTGAAGTGTAGTAAATTGGAGCAACTGTAGTGTAAGTTTATGTTATGAATAAATAAAACCTCTTTACCACACAACCTTTTCATGTAAATCCTGATGTACGTTGCGATTGCGAAACAATCATCTTCAGAGGAAATTAATTCAAGACTGCTACATTAACTATTCTTGTAGTAATTTCCTCTGAAGATGATTTTTTGCAGTCGAAACGTACATCCGGATTGAAAGTAGATATTTATATGATTAAGAGCTTTTATTATTTATACACTGAACTGTGTTATAATATACACCTAAAATACGGTGTCTTATTGCTCTTATCTTTTGTTCCTTTTTGTTTATCTGTAACATCTTCGTTATAGAATACTGCTAAATATGTCATCTTAGGTCACTAGTGTGTTAGGCCTACGATGCAATTCCGTAATTAACTCATTATCCTTTTCTTCCGTGGATTGTTTCTTATCTTTAAAACGTCTGTCATCAATGATTACTATTGTATCGAAACAAACACTAGCATATTATACACCGTATAGTTATGTATTAAGCTCATTTTAGAAAAAGTTAAATATTGTAAATAAATTTCGAAAATTTATACAAACGTAAATTAGGTTCCTTATACCTAACTTTACTTATTTTGACAAACTTATACGTAATTTGTTTTTCACCTGACTTTACCGAACATTACCTAAATTATTAAACGACGTTTAGTGTTTCAGTGAGGTTTAATATTGACCCTTGGTGAATACAAAAATTAATTTATTCTTGTACTTTTGTGTAATCGTGCCATGTTGTCAGAGTTACCTGGCGTGTCCGTTTGTAGTTGATACATTCAAGCTGCATGCTTTAAGGTTCATTATTTATTAACGTTAATACGCAGTACCTAAACATACAACATTCTGAAGGCTTTTCCAATCATATCTATTATATAACACCTAATCGGTAGCTCAGCAAGTAGTGTTTAACTCTTTACCCTTAGAAATGTGTCTCTACATAAACGATTTAAACTTTATTGGCTAAAATTACTTAAAATTAGCAAGATTTGTATCAAATTTTATATTATTCAATTCCTTTTTCAATATTTTTCAAATTTTCAACCATTAGTTATTAAAACACTTTTTATTCATACACTCAATTCAGAAATTCTTTTAAACTTGTGGATGACATTTGATGTTAATACAGTATTTTTTCCAAATATTAATTCCTTATTTAATTATAATGAAATAATTTTAGTTTTATATGGGAAAAAACTTTTCACAAAAAGAGAAAGTTTTGCAATATAGCTATTAGGTCCCATTTGGCTTAAAATAAGTTATAACATATAATTTCATAAAACAGCTGATTCTACGTTACAGGTTATATGGTAGAACAGCTGTTTTAACGCATATGTAATGTTTCTTTATTATATTCAATGTAATTATTTAATAAAAAGTAACTAAAATAAAATTTTTCTTTGTTGACCTTAGTAGGAATTAAATTTCTTTGTTAATTTGTTTACTTCAAAAAAATTTGTTTATATTATGTGTTTAAAACGTTCTTATTGCCAAGTGAAATCAATAAGAACAAATTTCGAAAGTAATAAGATTAAAACTCTAGCTTCTTCAAATTGTGTATAACTTTAAACGCTAGAATGGCATTTCATTTTCAAAATTGTTTCCTTTGTGTATAAGTACCTCTTAGCTCCATTTACAATTATTAAAAAAATATAAATCCTTGCTACAAATATTTACCTAACCTTTAAGTACATTGCGTCAACACAGTTAGTATCATCAGAAGGTTACAAAGTCATTGATAGACGTGTTAGCAAAATTTACATAAATGTTGTGTAAATACTTGCAGCTACGGTTTATAGTTCTACAGCCCTCTCTATTGTTTTTCGTCCCCTTTAAAATGTCAACCATCTTCACCTTATTCATTTACCTTTGCAAAGAAAGGGACGGCTTCGATAACAGTGACTAAACTAAACAGTTGGTGTTTTTCATCACTAATGAAGCAGTAAGTAATAGCCAAATACTGATGAAGGAGACATTATAGTCGAAACTAGTCTGTATGAATTAATAAACTAGTGTGTAGTGAGATTTTGAGTGAACCCTTATAATATCTACTATTGCGAATTGTTCTCACTAGCTAAGCTCTAGTTAACTCAATACACAGTCTTGCAACCTTTTCGTTTTCCTTCAGCCAAGCAGAACGTCGCGACGATGGTTATTAGAATATCAATTTATTTTTTAACCGCTAAACAATGACTGTTGAAATTGAAAATTATTTTTACTCACAGGGAATAGAAAACGAGTTGATTCTTTATTATAACTAATCTTTTTTAATAAATTAATGAGCGTTGGACATGCGGTTCCTTTTGTTTATTCTAGTTATCTCTTGATCAATTGTTCAGTAGTGTTTAATTTCTAATAATGCGTGGGGGGCGTTAAGTACCCTCATTGGAAATACATAATCAAAGAATATTGTAACGGAGTAGCTATTTTGCATAACTTGCCCCTTTTGTGAAATGTTATATTAGTAATAAAACTAAAATTAATTCATTAAATTTAATGAATGGATTAATATTTGAATACAACCGTAGACTATTAAAATCAAGTATCATCCACTACAAGTTTTAAAAAATGTATTTGAACTTAAGTGGATGAATAAAATGTATTTATTAACGATTGAAAATTTGATTAGAGTTTGAACTAATAGGAGTTGAATTTAAAAAAAAAAAACAACAGCTGTTATATTAAGATAATTTGAAAATCATTACGCCTATGAATGTGTAATCACGAACTTCATAGAATGTATGAAGTTGTAATCACTGATGATGGTGAATTTATAATTGAAACGTGATTGAAAATAACTACCTATTGTGAAGTGATGTACGAGCATGTACATTGTCGTATGTGGCAATTTATAATCAATAATTTAATTTCTCAAACACGTTTCAATTAGAAAGGTACCTTCATCAGGCAGATTCAATAATACTGTAATTAACATTGACAGTGTAATTTAAACATTCTCTGATAGATGGAGAATCTCCAAAACACGTCAGAAAATAACAATTTGACGAGGAAAAATAAGGCAGAAATAAATCACAATTGCGTAAATACGGAATATTTATATCCTTAGTGTGTGTGTGTGTGTATGCGTGCGTGTGTGTGTGTGTGTGCGCGCGCGCGCGTGCGTGTGTGTGCTTGTGTGTGTGTGTGTGTGTGTGTATATATATATATATATATATATATATATATATATATATATATATATATATATATATATATATACTGTACTTCCTACTGATAATAATGTTTTTGTCAATGAAACGTTTATGAGAAAATAATGATTTAATATGAGTTGGGATTCGTGACTATTACATTAATACCTTGTGCTCTTCAAGCTATGCTCAAATTTTGTTGTTTCATTTAAAACATATAAATATATTTCATGAGCATGATGTTAGCTAGACATAACTGACAGAAAGCTAAAATTGGCCCTATTAAAATTGTAAAAAACTAAATTGTAAAGTGGCCGTAGTAAAATTCTTGGAGTACAAGTGCATTTGTGCTTTCGTGTGTTATCAGGTAAAAACATTTGAACACAGCCTGTTCAAAACAATTTTTGATAAAACTGAAAAGCAATGAGGGATAAGGTTAGGTTGTAGCACTCAGGGGAGTGCCGACAGTAGTGAAGACGTTTGTAGTCTCGTCTATAAACATTTTGAGCTGAGAAAAACATTCAATTTTGCGTAACGAGAAGTTACCTAAACATTTCTTATCAGGCGCGCCTAAGAATGGGTTCATTTCAAAAATGGGATTAACAAGTAACATTAAAAACATTTAAGAAAATTCCTACTGAGGTTAACAAAGAAAAGTTTTATATTAGTTATCCTATAGCACTATTTATGATATTGTGTGGTAACCATGGCAACAGTTTATGGTTGTACAACGGATGTTTCGACGACAACCAAATGAGGAGAAAACATTCATATACATCATTGAGAAATATATTTGTAGATATTGGAAAGTTGTCGCGGTGCCAAGGTGCGGTAGAATTCGGACATGAAGATTCTCAGTTCGAATCCGGCTGGACCCCACAAATTTTATAATTTAATTATTAAATAAATATCTAAAAAATTGTATTAACATCGATTACCATCCACTATAGGTTTAAAAAAATGTATTTGAGCTTGTTTGGACGAATAAAAACGTATTTTATTAACGATTAAAAATGTATACAATATATACATCAGAAGAGTGTGAGTTAATAGAAGGATTTTAAAAATACACAGTTTATTATTATTGTTATATTGAATTATTTGCATTGTGACTTATCAAATTTTAAAAAATCAATACATTTAACTGATCAAAACTATTTTATAATAGCCTTTCTCCTTAACAAAGTTCAATAAATAATGTAACATTACCTACGTGTAAAACAGTTGTTTGACAACATTACGTGTAAATAAAATCAGCTGTTATATGAAATCATATATTCTCTTTTATTCAGTTTGATGTAACTCATCCCGTTTCCAGATGGAATTTATACTAACGCTATTAATCTGACGGAAATTATACTGACGCGAAATTGTTTGTTAACCAAATGTTTTAAGTAAACTCAGATTGGGAACTAAATGTTGAAAAATATCGATTTTTACTTATAACAATATTGACTTTAACGTAACACGTTTAGTGCAATAAAATTTTAAAACTATGCCATCCGACTTGTTACTCTATGCGGTTTGCTTTCGGGTAACTGCAGTGTTGTCCTACATTCGCGTTGGCATCGATAAAGCCGACCAGCGACTCTATGCGTCTGTTTCCTTTGCAAAGGTCAGCGACTAATACAGTGTTGTAAGCTTCGGCGATCTGAGAGACAAACACTATGGACGCCGAGGCAATTATATTTGTTGGTGAACTCATTTAAATTGATCTGCTCAAGTTTAAATACATTTTTTTAACTTGTAGTGGATGACAATTGATTTTAAGACAGTTTATTCAAATAATATTAATTAAATTTAATTAATAAACTAATTTTAGTATTATATGGGAGAAAACCTTTTCACAAAAACTATGCAATTCAATCGTCACATTTGGCTTAATATAAATGATAAAATATGATTCCATAAAACAGCTGATTTTATGTTCTAAAGTATCTGATACAAAAGCTATTTAACGCATAGGTTATGTTACTTTATTTGTATTATTTGTAATTATTTAATAAAAAGTAACTTGAATAAAATTTGTTTTGTTGACCTAAGTAGGAATTGACTCCTAAAAATTTTGTTTATATTACTTGTTACATTATAGGTACATATGAAAGAATTAATTTTGTCTAATATCAATACGGCACTCGTTATCTCTAAGTGCTTGCTTGCTCCAAGCCATTTCACTTCACTCCGGTTGAGTCTATTCCAGATGAGTGGCTCTGGTCATGTTGAGTATTTTCCTTACTCCTGTTGCTATGCAACCACTATCTCTCCTTCTAGTCCTTCCACTTACCATACGACACCCTTCTCCATGCCCATAGCCACGTCACGAGTAGACATCTAGTTTTGGCCTCGATGGAAAGAAGGTTTATTTCAAGTAACCGACCATCCACCTTTAATGGCAATGTTCTCCGTATATCCTTCACAAAGCGGTTTTACGTCTATTCGTAAAACTACCCACATGTACAATCCTTTTTTATCCTTCTTATGTGCTAATAATCACAGTGTATGATCGTCTCATAATTACCGAGAAAATGTGTCAGGCTTAACAAGGGTACCTGTTAAACAATGGACTACAGGGTACGTGTTATATAGAGCGGTACAAGATATATGTTATACAGTCCCATACAGGGTGCAAGATTTACAGTGCACTAGAGGGGACATGTTAAACAGTGCACTACAAGATACACGTTATACAGTGCAATAAATGGTACATGTTATACAGTATCATACAGGGTACAAGACTTACAGTGCACACAGGATACATGTTATACAGAGTACTACAGGGTACGAGTACATAGTATACAGTGTGCACTATAAGGGTACATGTTATACAGTGTACTGCAGGGTACATGTTATACAGTGCAGACAGGATACATGTTATACAGTGCCATACAGGGTAGAAGACACAGTGCACTACAAGGTACACATTACACAGTGCACTACAGGGTACCTGTTGTACAGTGCACTACAGGGTACATGTTATACAGTGCAGACAGGATACATGTTATACAGTGCCATACAGGGTAGAAGACTCAGTGCACTACAAGGTACACATTATACAGTGCACTACATGGTACCTGTTGTACAGTGCACTACAGGGTACATGTTATACAGTGCAGACAGGATACATGTTATACAGTGCCATACAGGGTAGAAGACTCAGTGCACTACAAGGTACACATTATACAGTGCACTACAGGGTACCTGTTGTACAGTGCACTACAGGGTACATGTTATACAGTGCAGACAGGATACATGTTATACAGTGCCATACAGGGTAGACGACTCAGTGCACTACAAGGTACACATTATACAGTGCACTACAGAGTACCTGTTGTACAGTGCACTACAGGGTACATGTTATACAGTGCAGACAGGATACATGTTATACAGTGCCATACAGGGTAGACGACTCAGTGCACTACAAGGTACACATTATACAGTGCACTACAGAGTACCTGTTGTACAGTGCACTACAGGGTACATGTTATACAGTGCCATACAGGGTAGACGACTCAGTGCACTACAAGGTACACATTACACAGTGCACTACAGGGTACCTGTTGTACAGTGCACTACAGGGTACATGTTATACAGTGCAGACAGGATACATGTTATACAGTGCCATACAGGGTAGAAGACTCAGTGCACTACAAGGTACACATTATACAGTGCACTACATGGTACCTGTTGTACAGTGCACTACAGGGTACATGTTATACAGTGCAGACAGGATACATGTTATACAGTGCCATACAGGGTAGAAGACTCAGTGCACTACAAGGTACACAATATACAGTGCACTACAGGGTACCTGTTGTACAGTGCACTACAGGGTACATGTTATACAGTGCAGACAGGATACATGTTATACAGTGCCATACAGGGTAGAAGACTCAGTGCACTACAAGGTACACATTATACAGTGCACTACAGAGTACCTGTTGTACAGTGCACTACAGGGTACATGTTATACAGTGCAGACAGGATACATGTTATACAGTGCCATACAGGGTAGAAGACTCAGTGTACTACAAGGTACACATTATACAGTACACTACAGGGTACCTGTTGTACAGTGCACTACAGGGTACATGTTATACAGTGCAGACAGGATACATGTTATACAGTGCCATACAGGGTAGAAGACTCAGTGCACTACAAGGTACACATTATACAGTGCACTACAGGGTACCTGTTGTACAGTGCACTACAGGGTACATGTTATACAGTGCAGACAGGATACATGTTATACAGTGCCATACAGGGTAGAAGACACAGTGCACTACAAGGTACACATTACACAGTGCACTACAGGGTACCTGTTGTACAGTGCACTACAGGGTACATATTATACAGTGCAGACAGGATACATGTTATACAGTGCCATACAGGGTAGAAGACTCAGTGCACTACAAGGTACACATTATACAGTGCACTACATGGTACCTGTTGTACAGTGCACTACAGGGTACATGTTATACATTGTACTATTAAGGTATCTGTTATACAGTGCACGCTAGGGTAAATTTTATACAGTGTACATGCTATACAGTGCTTACAGTGTACATTTTATACAGTACCATACAGGGAACAAGACTTGCAGTGCACTACAGGGTACACGTTATACAGGGTGCATACACTACATGATACATGTTATACAGTGCCATACAGGGTAGAAGAATCACAGTGCACTACAAGGTACACGTTATACAGTGCACTACAGGGTACCTGTTGACAATGCAGCTATATCTGGTTTGTACTCTACAGTGCACATTATAAAGATTATAGCAAGGATATTTGGTAATAAATGGTCTGAATGATTACATCAGGCGACGCATTCATGCAAAGTTGCTGCTGACAGTTACGTGTCCAGATTGCGTTGCGTAAGGTTGAGTTCTGGCAGTGATCGCTCGTTGAGTAACTTGTTTACGCCGTCTCAAGTGGCTGCACTCTTACGCAAGCAAAGGAGGAGGCAATGCGTTCGACGAATTCATGCAGATTCTTGAAGATTTATCGCAACGACTTGTTGCTTTAAATACTTTGAATAGACTAATCTTATAAACAAAACGTCGAGTTTATCTGAAACTTCCAATCTCTTAATACATCAATTTAACCTTGTATCTTACAGTGAAAGCCCTTTTATGTGGCACGCACTATTTGCAATCCTTTTTAAACTTGGATGACGTCATTGCAAATTCTTTACACTAGGTGGATGGTCCCTTCCTTTACTATTTCTAGTGCCCTAGCCTAGCTCTAGCATCAAGCCTCGGCAGTTATGGAACATCCAACCTATCAACTGAAGCTTCGTTACTATTCAACCTTTCCCGTTTAATACTAACTGTTTGTTTGTCAGTTCACTATATTTCTAAAGGCATGTTGCACACGAATTATTTTTACTTATAGATTATTGGCAATATTGATTATCAATAGTATTTTCACTCAAATTAAATATAAACGTTTTCAAATGTCAGCATCTTTTATTTTAAAAAAATTGCTTTGACGTTTTTTTCCAATTCCTTCTATTAGCTCACACTCGCCTTATATATATATATATATATATATATATATATATATATATATATGTGTGTGTGTATATATATATATATATATATATATATATATATATATATATATATATATATATATATATCTTGTACAAACTTTCAATCGCTAATAAAATACGTTTTTTCATCCAATCAAGTTCAAATATTTTTTAACCAATAGTGGATGACAATTGATGTTAATATAGTTTTTTTCAAATATTTATTCAATAATTAAATTATAAAGTTTATGGGGTCCAGCCGGATTTGAACTGAAAATCTTCATGTTCTAAGTCTAGAACATGAAGCACTGACCAATACCTAGAAATATAATTCTCAAATGTATATGAATATTGCCTCCACTTCCGGTTATCATTGAAGCCTCCATTGCACAACCTTAAATTGTTACCATGGTTACCACACAATATCATGATTAGTGCTCTAGGGTAACTAAAATAACATTTTTCTTTGTTAACCTCAGTAGGAATTTACTTGAAAAATGTTTTTTTTAATATTAAATATTTTGTTTTTAAAATGTACTATCCAGAACACATTCAACGCTGGTCTGAATTTATGATGTGAAGGTATTACAGTGTTTAAGTAATTAACTGCTTTAAATACGTCCCAAAGGTATAAATATATACCTTGAAAATTCCCTCTCTCGCAGTAGAGCCATGTGGCATTCTGTAACTTTTCTGAGATCATTTTGCAACATAACTTACTACCAAAATAATCTCCAGACGTTACAGAATACAATGACGTATGCTCTAACTAAGGTGCTTTACTTTGTAAGATTATATGATGATAAATACACACAATTGACGGTTTACGTTTTATTGAAACTGTTATGCATTTATTTGATATACTCTCAATTAAACTATTCTTGTTTTATTGATTATACCATGAATTTTATTTTATTTACTTACAAATAACCTGTTTATATTTTATTGAAGCTATTGTCCATTCATTTCATTTACTCATAACTTACATATTTACGTTTTATTGAAACTGTTATCCAAGGGTGGCTCCAGGATAGACTTTCGGGGGGGGGGGGCAATGGCAGAAAAACATGGGGTTGTTTAGGGTAGAAAACTTTCCAAAATAAAGGCCTTGAAATGAAGGTTTAAGCTATTCTTGTACTTAAAAATCACAGGAAATTTTGCATTTTTCCCATCAAAACCTGCATTTTACATGAATTTACATCGAACCAAAATTATTATTGTTTAACTTTCATCGTTTCATTAAACGGCTCAGTCTGACGAGGACGACGCGGAGTCGTATTACACTGTATAGCCGAGCCGGTACGGAACTAGTGCGCGACTTGTAACATGCCATTGTTGTTTATGCCGGGCGGAACTACCAATGTCATCAGATGAATTTCTACACCTAACATTACATAAATGTAAAAACAATATACATTGCTTTAAAATAAAAGTCAAATGGAAAATACATTTTTATAAGTAGGCCTAAACTGGGATAAATTTAAACGTGTTCCGAATGTGAAAAATATATTTCTAAAATAGAAATAGTACCTAAACACTCGGAGGGTGCAATTACCCTTACTGCCCCTCTCCTGGGGCCGCCCTTGCTGTTTTCCATTTCCTCAAAATTAACCTATCTATATTGAAAGTGTTAACAATGTATTAGATTTACTCACAATTAATTTATTTACGTTTTACTGATGAAATTATGAATTTATTTCATTTACCCCCAACTTACATATTTACCTTTTATTGAAACTGTTGTGCAATTATTTGATCATTTAAAAAATGTTATAAAACAAAAATTAAAATATTAAAGAAGACGAATCTAATTTAAAACATTAAATCAAAGAAAAGAACAAAAATTAATATATTTATTCTTTTAAAGATATTTGTAATTCACTATAGCAGTAATTAGGATACTTAACGTAACCCCTAGTCAAATAATAATAAAGTTGAATAATTTACTGATCTAATGCGAAACTTGCTGATAGCGGATTAGCCCAAGTATTTTGCTTAATATTGAAAAACGTTTTTATTATTGTTTTTCGTTTTTATGCGTTTGTTTTTAATAAATATCCGAGGTACACTTCCAGAATATTTTTACTGAATGTTTAGCAAACAAAATAAAACAAAAGAAATATTCAATGTCTATAAATTTATTGTGGCGCCAATTCCTAATTGGGCCAGAAATCAGAGAGAAATTGTTTCGACAGTAATGTGTCTATACTTACCCAACTGTGTATCTATACCAACATTTACATGTGTTTGTACTTCCCTGTATAATCTGTGAAGGGGGTGGAAGGGTTTATGGTGGAAATAGGGGACATTTTAGCTTTGCAAGCGTAGGGTCACTCAAGTGTGAATTTTGTATTATCTCAAAAGGCAGCAAGTATGAAATTTTTCCCAAAAGTAAAAGCAAAGAGTATTTATTACAATTATAGACAATTCAAAGGAAAACGCGTATTTTTCAATTCCTTCTTTTACTCTCCTTATATTACAAATTTCCAATCCTTATAAAATACTTTTCATTCATCCAATAAAGTTCAAATACATTTTTTTAAATTTGTCATGGATGACACTTGATGTTATATGTACAATCTGCAATATAGTTACTTCTTTCTATATAGGTTAAAATAAGTGATAACAAATGATTTCATAAAACAGCTGATTTTATGTTATAGGTTATGTGGTAGAACAACTGTATTAACGCACAGTTTATGTTACTTTATTTATATTAATTGTAGTTATTTAATAAAAAGTAACTAAAATAAAATATTTCTTTGCTGACCTAAGTATAAATTTACCAAAAATTGTTTTTATTAATATCACATGTTTCTTCTCAACTGTTGGTTTACTATCAGTATCATAAGATTGTAGTTAGATAATAAAACCTTACAAAATTCGTACTTACCCAAGTCGATCCATACAGACTGTCTACCAGGGCACCAGTAACAATGCTACCTGACTAATTCAGCAGCCGTATTTTCAATTTGAAGATTATTTTATCCTCCACTTTAATATCAATAATATACAAACTATGGTACAAAATACAAAAAAACACTAAAATTAACACTACAAACAGGGAAAACAAATAAATCACATTACCATACATAAACAAAACAAGAAACAAAATAGCCGGAAAATTTCAAAAAATAAGATACAAAATAGCATACAAAACTAATAACAAGTTACAATACAAAATACAACACAACACCAACAACAAGGATAAACTACAAGCACCAGGCATATACAAACTGAACTGCGACGAATGTAACAAATTCTACATTGGACAAACAGGTCGCAGTTTTGAACAAAGAGTCGAGGAGCACAAACAGAACACCAACTCAACATTTTACAACCACATAAAAGATACAGGACACAAGTACACAGACATTTACTAGAAATCCTACACATCAACAAAAAAGGACCACATCTCAAAACAGCAGAACAATATGAAATTTACAGACACACAAAAACACAAAGTACAAACATATTAAACGAACAAGCACAATACAAATCACACATACTCTTTGATACTATCGAAAACCTACCTTTAAAACTATCACCGCTTGACCAAACATCTCCAAGCAGAAGACACTGATGAAGATTGGCGCATAGTGATCGAAAACGTTCTGCCTTAGTAAGTTTTAACAAATTTACTAAATTCAAAGTTCGGATAGTCATAAACTATTGTTTAATTGATTAATAAGATTCACCGAATGTAATTGACAATAAAATTCAAGAAATCAACTTTGTTTTGGAAATTATTTCATCATATTTCATTCAGCCAGATTTCATTCCATCAACTTAAATTCCACTTATACGAACAGGAAAATTGTTATTTTGATAACAACTTAATTTTAATATTATTTGATCCCATCTTCTCTTGGGCTAATAGTTTTACACTAAATCACTTCAACATTTATTTATTTATTCTAATGGCAAGTACAAAATAACATTAGTTACACACTCTGTAATAAACCTCGTGCTTCCCAGTATCATTCATGTTCAGTTTTCTTTGATAGTGCTGGACACACCTTAAGGTGACTTCTATCCATGTGTTGTTCTTGTTGGCATAGGCTGCAGTATGGGTCCTCAGCTAGTCCAATGCGGTATAGGTGTTTTCGTAGAAGGTCGTGTCCTGTAATGAGGCGGAAGGTGGCAACTGCTATATTTCTAGGGCCCTCGGGTGTTGTCGTTATGGCATCTTCCCATTGTTTCCCTTGTGTACGTTCCACTATATCTTTTACATGTTGGATTTTGATGGCTTTTTTAATTTGTAATCATATTGTGATATAAGAAACTTTTGTTTTTTGTTCTTGTTTTATTTCAGTACCTTTTTTAGCAAGGGTGTCTGCCTGCTCATTTCCAGTCACACCACAGTGACCAGGAATCCACTGTAGTACGATTGATTTACGTTCGGAATTTAGCGAGTGGTACAGCCTTCGGCACTCTTGCACTTCGGGGCTTATTGGCAGATCAGGAGATGCTATGCCCTGGATAGCAGATTTTGAATCTATGAATATAGCAGCATTATTAAATTTGTTCATATTTGCATACAGTTGGCTTAGTGCAATCCTAATTGCTTCGACTTCTCCGTCGAAGGCAGTTCTGTTGCTTCCTGCTGCTCCATAAAAGGAGATGTTGCTAGATACTCCTGCTCCTGCCTTTTCAGTTGTTTCTGAATAAGAGCCATCGGTAAAAATATGTAGCCAGTCGGTTTCCGGATATTTACTATGTATAATTTCAAGTGCAAGCTGTTTTAGTTGATTTTTCTCTGTTTCCTTTTTCTTCACTTGGTCAAAAAGTTGCAAGGAGTATTCTATCTGTTTGGATTTAGTTAGATTTTGCGGCAGCGGAAGAGGCCAGCGTTCATTAAGGCTGCTAAAATTCAATCCCTCAAATAAATTTGTAGCTTTTTGGATAAAACTATTTTGTGTTTTTAGTCTAGCTAACGGAGGGGTATTGTAGGTTTTCCAGTATTGGTCATGAGGTATTCTCTCGAATTTCTCAAAGAGTTGCAGACAGCGACTTTGTATTATATGTTGAATACTATAATTATCAGTAAGGAGGAACATTGCATCTATTGGCGTTGTTCTAATTCCCCCAGTAATGAGGCGTAGTGCTTGATTGTGCACTAGTCCCAAGGTTGCAAGTGTCCGGTCAGTGGCGGTGACTAAAGACTCGCAGCAGTATGAGAGCAGTATGTTTACATGTGACTTCCAGGTGAGTTTATTGTCAAACATCATCCCTAAGTATGTAGACTCGTTTGTTTTGTTGATAAGTAAGCCTCTTAATTGTAGTTTGGGCTCTAAATCAGTATGGGCAAGAGAAAATGTCTGAAATGCTGTTTTCTCAACATTTATTTTCATACCATTATCTAAGGCCTGATTCAATAATTGTTCGGTTTTTATTTCAGCCTTATATTTAGGGGTTTCATACCAGAAAACAAGATCGTTGGCATATAGTAGGCACTTGATTCCACATACCTTCTTTAGTGCTGTTACTAGGTCGTTTAATAGACGTTAAAGAGTGCGCAACTCATCACTGCTCCTTGTGGTAGGCCAGTTTGCAGTTTTTTATGTTTTGATAGGTTATTTCCATATTTGACCCTGCACCATCTTTGTCCAATGAATGATTGTATCCACTGCAGCATTTTGGATGTGACACCCATTTCAGAAAGTTTTAGAGTTACTTTTTCTGTGCAGACTAGATCATACGCTGATTTAAGATCAACAAACACAGCTGTTAATACTTTTTTATGACCTAGTGCATCCTTGATGTGTTGCGAAAGTTTTGCCACTTGTTGATTTGTGGAGCAGTTAGTTCTGAAGCCTGCTTGTTCCTCTGCTAAGATATTGTTGGTTTCGAGGTACCAGTTTAATCTGTTGTTCACCATTCTCTCCATTGTTTTAGCAATGATGCTGGTGAGAGATATAGGTCTGTAGCTGTCTTGTTTTTCTTAAGGACAGGTATAACAATTGCAGTTCTCCAATTGCTGGGTACAAAGCCACTATCCCAAACTTTATTGAATAGTTTGAGAAGAACTTCTGTGGCAGCCATGCCTAGGTTTTTCAAAAATTCTGGGTGGATGTTGTCTGCTCCAGGGGATTTCCTTGTCTTTAGTTACTTTATGGCAAGGGCCAATTCATTTTCATTAAATGGTGCCTGTAATATATATATATATATATATATATATATATATATATATGTGGTGCTCTTCAACATATATTGTTATATTACACTTGCTCTTTTTTCTATTGAGATGTGCCCCTTTTTTTCAGCTTCGACTGTAACTGACCTCTTAGTTATTTAATGGTTAGGTGGGGTTGGAGAAGGGATATTGTATGAATACTTTTAGAGAGTTTTGGGGGTTTATAATGTCAAAAAGTATATGTGAGTTATAATGTAATTGAGTGTTAAGTGTGTGTGTTGGGTGTTGCTCAAAATGTTTGTATATTTCATAATCTTTAGTTGTGTGACTTTGGTTTATTTTGTTTTGTTTGTGTATAATTTATAGGTGATGTTTAAGTGCCCTGGGCAATTTTCAATGTTTCGTACAAGTACTACTTATAAATTACCTTGATCACTTGGCTGAATTCTTTTTTTAACATCTACCATGCATTAACAAACCTTACTTTAATGCTTGATGTTCTCATTGCCTTCCTTCGACACTAAGATGACCTATTGAATCAACTTAATTTTTAGTATATTATCTTACCTTTTTATTATCAAAATTTAGTGCCATTTTTAAATTTTGAGGAGTGCTCTTCTTGTATGTCTCTTTAACGCTCTATATATATAGATGGATAGCAGTTGGGTGTATAAAATAAAACCATTAGGAGAGCTAACTCATTAGAAAGTCTAATTTTTCTTGCCGAAGAGAAAAAATTGCTTACTAAATTGTCTCCAATTCGCCTGTTTTTTCCTACATTATATAGGACTATACAGTCTATATCCTCATTATATAGCATTATCTGAATTAATTCAGCCACAGTGGTTATAATAATCAAATACTTCAATCATGAAACAATAATTATTTCAATATAATGTAAAATGTTAATAGGATAGTACTAAAGTACTATAAAACTATAGTACTAAACTACTACATGCGCCAAAATAAACAGTACTGAAACAGATTTAAGATTTTATTTTATTTACGTAGTTCACAAACACATACAAGTAAAAAAAAAGCCAAATCGGTTGGATTTGGGTATAAATGTATTCTATAAGACCTCTGTTCAATTTGAAGCAACACTAGTACCGTTCTTGAAGGTTTTCCACCATTATGATGAAGATGGGTTATTTCATGGTCGCTACACACATGGTTATTTTTTCCTGTAGTTGGACAATAGGGGTTGGTGGGTCATCACGGAAAATTTTCTCTTTCATCATTTCCCAGAAGTAGGGGTCAAGTGATGAAAGATTGGGGGATTGAGCTGGGCGAGGGTAAAGCAGTGTGGCTGGTTGCGCCATCTTGCTGTAAAAAAAAGGCAGGTTTTGGCTACCAAAAAATCTCTTGAGGTCTCCAATAAAATGACCATATATCGGTCTCGATTTACAGTAAGAGAATTTCCATTATTGTCTTCAACAAAGTATGGACCAAATAATTACTCCTCTCCCTGACACAGCGCACCAAATGGTTAAACACCTACTATGCTGTGGCCTCTGTACAACACTTTCAGGATATCTACACCCAAGAATACATACTGACTGCTTGTTTATAAAACCACTAACGTGCACATGACATTTGTTTGAAAACCATATGTCACTCAAAATGTCAGGTTTTCGATAGCACGTTGTTAAAATCAAAGCGCAGTACTAAACTCTAGTTAGCTGTTTTGTTTAAACACTTCAAACGTTACACAGTTTGTATCTTGTAAAACACAAAAAGGTTTTTGAACATTACTCTCACCAAAGTTTTTCTTAAATTCAGTTTCAAAGATGTTCAGTTTAATTTTATTTTGGGGAGTAAACCTTGATGCAACTCTTCTGTGGTTTTCATTTCTACAGACAGTTGTTGGTTAACCTGGAAAGCCTTTCCGTTGTGTCAAAACAATACCTGATCTTCAAAATGTCTAAAAAACACTAATAATCCCAGCACTACAAGGTGTTTTTGTGAAATTGTTGCTCAAAACGTAATGCGATTTCCCCCACCCCCACATCCAATTCCAAATGAGATCAAAGTTTTCTCTGCAGTAGTTAGCACCATGAGAGAAAAAACCAATCTTAAATGAAATATGTCAACGTATGCATGGTAATAATCAAAAGTCAGCACAGCTGATTCAGTTTCAGTACTGTTAATTTTGGCACATAATATATAACTATAGTACTATTAGCTTAATAAAAACATACATAATCTCTAGTTTTAAAAACATACTTTTATTGCAATATAAAATCTAAAAAATACATAATTTTAAATGTTGACTAATGAGTGTGCAGAACTCTACAATTTAGTCCTAATGTATAGAGTCGATACAGCTCTGCCATTTAGCACTTGCTCAGTAGTCCTGGACATATAGAACCATTTCGTAGTCCCTCGTTTAGGAAGGACTAATGGACATAACATTTAGCTTTAATGTGTAGTTGTGATACTTATTGCCGATTCATAGGGCCAATATTTATATTCAACCCAAATCATTGACTTGTAGCACAACATAAGAGCTGACATTCTTAGTATACTCATCTTCACTTCTGTTAGGAATATATATATATATATATATATATATATATATATATATATATATATATATATATATATATATACTGTAATGTAAATTTTAGATATAAATTCTTAACATTTGTTGATTCCATCTTGGCGTGAGCTATTAGTAATCACTAAACACTTTTAAATGTTTTAAACTTGTCTATAGTAGCACTTACTTTGCTTGTTGAGGACGGCCGTTTCGGGAGATGTGTCCCTTTGTCAACTCAGACCGTAGCTCCTGAGTTAAAAGTGTTTAGTTATAAATTCTTAAGGACCAGTATAATTTACAATTTTTTATTTTTAAACTAATATCTCAGTTTGTTTACTGAAGCTGCTTTAATATGTAACATTTTTGCCTAAAATAATGTTAGAATATATATATATATATACTGTAATGTAAATTTTAGATATAAATTCTTAACATTTGTTGATTCCATCTTGGCGTGAGCTATTAGTAATCACTAAACACTTTTAAATGTTTTAAACTTGTCTATAGTAGCACTTACTTTGCTTGTTGAGGACGGCCGTTTCGGGAGATGTGTCCCTTTGTCAACTCAGACCGTAGCTCCTGAGTTAAAAGTGTTTAGTTATAAATTCTTAAGGACCAGTATAATTTACAATTTTTTATTTTTAAACTAATATCTCAGTTTGTTTACTGAAGCTGCTTTAATATGTAACATTTTTGCCTAAAATAATGTTAGAATATATATATATATATATATATATATATATATATATATATATATATATATATATATATATTTAGGTTAGTTTTGGTTGGTAAAGATTATTTAGATTTTTGGACTAGGAGACTGACAGACTTACCTTGGTAAGAGTCCACACTGTAGTCTTGAAATAGAAACACATAAAAGCACTTAAACAATGATATATATAGAAATATATCATTGTTTAAGTGCTTTTATGTGTTTCTATTTCAAGACTACAGTGTGGACTCTTACCAAGGTAAGTCTGTCAGTCTCCTAGTCCAAAAATCTATATATATATATATATATATATATATATATATATATATATATATATATATATATATATATATATATATATACATATTCGAATACACTTTTCAGATATGCCTAACATTACAGTATTTTCCTTTGTTGAGACGTTACAGATTTACTCCATTTTCAAAATCTGAAGAGTTCTTAATTTATAATACAGGTTTTGAAAATGGAGTCAGTTTGAAAGGCGTCAACAAAAAAAAATACTTTAATATTAGGAAAGCCAGAAGAGTGTACTTGAATATGTATATAAGAGCCAACAGTTAATATAATCTAGCATCGTATCCACTAGAATAATTTTCTTCACACTGAATTATGATAAGTACAGCACTTTGTAGGAAAAATTTCATTCTACTGATGGTGTTCAGATGACTGACATTCACGTAATTGTTACTCGACAGTACATGATAATTAGAATATGAAAACAATAAGCTATAACTCATTGAGGTAAACTATATAAATACTTCCAAGGACCTTCATAAAAAATAACTTAGGTTTAGAAAATGGTAATGAACGCTGGATAACAACAGCCTGAGTCTGTTTATTTAAACTCAAAACCTTTTTTTATGCTATTACCACTAATACTGTTGTAGAATTTTACAGCAGGGCTCATTTTCTTCTTAGCTCTAGCTTTCATACAGTGAAGTCTATTTCTAAGAGCTATTTTCACAAACCATCAAATAGCCTCTTAACAAGACAATATACTCACCACTCGTGAACTTGAATCTAAATATAATTACATTCTATAATTAAAGTTAATATTTACCAGTGGCGGCTCGTGGGCAGGTTGCACGGTTACCCAACCCCCAAACCACAGATCAATAGGAAAAAGAAAATAAATCTATTTATTATGTAAGATTTATGTACATTGTTATGAGCTATTATTTATCATATAACATAATCGATCATTATAAATAACAATATAGACATCAGAACTGCAGCGACTGTGTGCTCAGTCGCAGTGTCATATAGCCTGGTTGCAGGGAAACATCCAGTGACGTCACTCCTAATGGAGAAAAAGTATTGGAAGGTCCAGACAGACTAAAATAACCAGGCAATGCCTTAAAGCTCCTTAGGTTGCAGACAGGCTGCAAACTCGGGAATTCGGTTAAGATCGGCTCTGTCCGAAGAGATGCATCTTCGCTCTGCTCCATGTTTGTTGATATTCACAGTTAAAATGAATTGAGATTGGTTTCTTAATAAATAAACCCATGTTTTGACATTCAAAGTCTTAAATAAGTAAAAAAAATAATAATAAATAATCTCAATATATTTTTTTTGAATAGAACCACGAAGTATTAAGCAATATCTATCGATTTTCCCTGTAACGGCTCTTTAAGTTTTTATGATTACGATATCTTTGCCTTAAAAAAAACTAACACTTAACAATCTGGAACCGCTTAGGTTTTAGGCACCAGCCACCACTAATATTTTTTATTACTTAATAGTATTTATACTGAAAATCTATTGATTTTGTAAAAAGATTTATGTCATTGTTTAGAACATTACTACTGTGATTCCCAATTGTCAAGTTACGCTTCAAAACTTGAAAAAAGTACTTTTCTGTCATAATACAACCTTATTTGGTATTAATTCCCAACTTAAATCCCACTACATTTACAGTATTAGCAATCCAGTATATCGTTGTATGTGATACGGTAGTAACATACTGAATGTGTTTTAAGTACTACTTTTTCAAAATAATATCAAATAAAAAGTAAATTGTATTTCTAAAAATAGTAGATTTTAAAACGTTTTACAGTAAACACCCTTTCTTACTATAGCACTTTCAATAATCTGCTATCTCAGGAAGTAAGATATAAAGATAAAAATTAGAGATCGGAAGAGTTTGGGTCAGGTTGGCAAAGTCAGGTGATTTGTCCAATTTCATTCAATGAGTACAGCTTTTGTGTAGCTGTGTACCAGTAGGATAAAGCTAAACTTATCACCTGCAGTTTTTGTGTTGCACATCTTGAGGTATTTAAAATTACAGTAGAGCGTCAAAAATCTGGATCAATTGGGACCGGGATCCATCCGGATTATTGATTTTCAAACTATCTTTAAACTACTGCATATTATTGATATTTTATTAGCTATAATCTATTTTAATGCTTATAGTGTCTTGTAAGTTTGATATAAATCAGGAATTATTACAAAACAGACATCAGAGGTCATAAAAAAACAAAAGATTTTAGTGAAAATGATATGTAGGGGAAAATTAACAGTAACAGATGAGTGGCGATGTTAGAATTGAAAAATTTCCATTACAAATGAATAGTAATATTAGAGGCATATAATGTGACATATTGGATAAAAATTAAGTTTAATGATACATTTTATTATTTTCCTAATCAGTTACAATACGCGTTATTGGTTAGTGTGGAGAACAAACAAATCTAAAAAATGTAGGCCATGATTGAATATACAGTATGTTGTGTTTTAAATTTAGTTATGATTCATTTTTTAGAATTGATTTATCTTCTTTCGAATTATAATTTAAGATAACACTTAGCTTAGACATGTATTGTAGTGGAGCTGAGTGGTGCACACTAAATCTACGATCCGGAATTGCAACGCTTTGTATTTTTTATGTCCGAATTACTGACGCCCTACTGTATTTATATTGCTATCACTTGGTAAAAAACCACTACTTACTAATATTTTTCACACTAGGTCAGTACATTGTTCAAGCTGTGAGTCACGAACAAAGCTCTTTTTTGCGATTTTGTGACGGTGCTGGTGTGTTATTTATTAGTGGGCTTATTAGTATCTTTTTTGAGTATCTTAAGTAAGGTGTTGAGTGTTGCTGCTTGCGGTTTAATTTGTGTAAGGTGTCTTTTTTTCATTTGTTGATTCCATCTTCGTGTGAGCTACTAGTAATCACTTACACTTTTAAAATGTTTCAAACTTGCCTATAGTAGCACTTACTTTGCTTGTTGAGGACGGCCGTTTCAGGAGATGTGTCCCTTTGTCAACTCAGACCATAACTGATCTCAAGGTTTACGTAGGTTAGGGTGGGGGTGGGATATTTTGGTGGTGCGGGTGTATTTTGTGTGTATTAAGAGTTATGATGTCAAAAAGTGCGTGAGAGTTGTAATGTAATTGTGTATTGAGTATGTGTGTAGGGTGTAGTTTGAAGTGCCTATATATTTCATATTATTCGGTTGTGTAGCGTTGGTTATTTCTTCATAAACAACACAGAAATATATAGGCACTTCAAACTACACCCTACACACATACTCAATACACAATTACATTACAACTCACACACACTTTTTGACATCATAACTCCTAATACACACAAAATACATCCACACCACCAAAATATCCCACCCCCACCTTAACCTACGTAAACCTTGAGATCAGTTACGGTCTGAGTTGACAAAGGGACACATCTCCAGAAACGGCCGTCCTCAACAAGCAAAGTAAGTGCTACTATAAGCAAGTTTAAAACATTTAAAAGTGTAAGTGTCTTTTTTGTTATTTGAGTTTTGTCTGTGACTCATAGCATTGAACAATGCACCAACCAAGTGTGAAACGCGTCTGCTGAAAAATATCGCCAAGTAGTGGTTTTTTTCC
Source organism: Prosapia bicincta (assembly GCA_036971475.1). NCBI lineage: Eukaryota > Metazoa > Arthropoda > Insecta > Hemiptera > Cercopidae > Prosapia > Prosapia bicincta. Next base: position 282,590,315 of record JBAIZL010000005.1, on the reverse strand, counting down.
TATAGTTATATTAATAATAGTAAAGTTATCATTTCTGTTCTCAATATTTGAGACTCTTAAAGATGGGGTTTTTAAAATACCCTAATCCATTTAACACTAGGAACAAATTATTGAAATAGAATAACGAAGAAACTTTTACCTAATCAAGATTTGATTTGATTTGATTTTATTATATGTTTCAACAATGTTAGGAGGAAAGTGATTCCTTTACAAAAAAAATTTTCAGTTTGAACACACAAATATGATTTTTATAATATACATAACACAAAGAATATACTAATGAGACAATGTTATGAACCAAAATAACTATGAATTATGAAGAAACAAGATTTACAATATTTATATATAAACATATCTAAAGCTCACTCTAATTCTTTACATTAAAAATACTGTATACACTTATTCTTAACACAAATTGGAATGCCACTGAACTTATTCTCCAATATGGTATAAGCCTTGGATTTAATGTTTATGAAATAACTCGATTCCCCTGTAACATAAATCAATAACGTTATCTAAAGATTTTTTTAATAAATACATCTCTGTTATAAAGGTGATTGCTAAAGTATTAGAATCTATCACTCACAAATCACTACTTTCCTTCAGTGACTACAACAATGTCATCCATCAGTGATGAGATTACACTACCCTATTCAGCCCAAAATAATGTTAATATATATATATATATATATATATATATATATATATATATATATATATATATATAAATTAGAGTAAGGCCATCACTGATGATGATGCCAAAACTACTCTAAAACGTAAGTCTTTATATTTAGTATTTACCTTTATAAATTAGTCTCATTACCTAATTTGTAATACAGGTTTTCATAAAAGAATAGAGATGTTTCAGTAATTTATACAAAGACAGAGGGAAATTTCGATATGTTGTATTGGTATCCTTGTTAACATCCAACCCAAAAAGTTTGTATAACAGCTGTTATATTTGTTCTTGTACTATTTTGGAGTGTGTATTTAGTCTATAGCTATAATTACTGATTAAGAAAAAGCAAAGTGTGTTTAGTGGCTGTTCTGTTTTGTTGAATTCAAGTCTGTAATGTCAGTTCAAAGTGAATTTAGACGCAAATACAGAAAAGAACCCCCTCATGAAAATAATGTATGGGTTCAAACAAATTCTAAGAAACTACCAAGAGTATCAGACAAAACTGTTGAACTAATTAGACAATCAGCACTCAGAAATCCACAGAAAACTTCAACAAAGCTTACAGTAAGATATCCCAAAAAAAAAAATTCACAGAAGTAGATAAAAAAAACTCCGTATAAAATTCAGCTAAGCTGAAATTGAAATCTAATGATGATGTAAAACGTTTCAATTTCGCTGTTGAAGTGTTTTAACAAGATTAGTCAAAATCAATCTTTTTAGATGATATAATTTTTATAAACGAAGCTGCATTCTACATATCAAAGTGTTAATAAACACAATTCACCCACATAGAAATCTGAAAACCCCACATAGGAGATTTTTGAGAAATGACCCGACTCACCTAAAACGGATCTGTGGAATGATGAAAAATTCTGCAATTGGGCCTTCCTTCTTTGCAGACATTTAATAGAATAATTTAATAAGTTATTGTTTTCCTCGACTAAATGAACCTGAAAAACATTCAACTTCATATCCAACAAAATGGTGCACCACTTAATTAATTTGTCACAGACGCTTTGAGTAAAAAGTTTAGACATTTTTTTTTTTTTTTTTTTTTTTCCTTTTTTCTTGGCGAAAAACCAATTGTGGTTATCATCGCCAAACAAAATCTAACACAGCACTCAATATTTTAAATAAAATCAAATAAATTAATAAATAAACAAATAAATAAATACAACAAAAATTACAAAACAAAATAAAACACCAACAATAAAAAACAAAAAACAACAATATAACAATTAAAAAATCCTTAAAAACTAAATAACAAAATAACAACAAAGAACAATATAACAGTAAATAAATAATATGTAAAACAATAATAGGTAACAATTTACCAATAAATAAATCTCAATAACAATAACAAGAACAGAAAATAAATTTAATTTTTTTTTTTTTTTTTTTTTTTTTTTTTTTTTTTTTTTTCCTGGCGAAAAACCAATTGTGGTTATCATCGCCAAACAAAATCTAACACAGCACGCAATGTTTTAAATAAAATCAAATAAATTAATAAATAAACAAATAAATAAATACAACAAAAATTACAAAACAAAATAAAACACCAACAATAAAAAACAAAAAACAACAATATAACAATTAAAAAATCCTTAAAAACTAAATAACAAAATAACAACAAAGAACAATATAACAGTAAATAAATAATATGTAAAACAATAATAGGTAACAATTTACCAATAAATAAATCTCAATAACAATAACAAGAACAGAAAATAAATTTAATTAAAATAAATAAAAGAAACACACAGAATTATATGTATAAATAAAATTTAAAAAATATATATATATATTTATGTATTAAATTTGAAAAAATATTTTCAAGTGGTGCAAGAAAGCGATGACTCGGTCAATGGCCGAGGCATCGTCCCTTAGCACCACCTTTAAACTCCCTTTTAAATTAAAAAGGGCACGAACATTAACTACACTAACACAATCTACCAAAATATGTTTTATTGTGAAGATATCACCGCAATATTGGCATATTGGTGGATCTTCACGACTCATCAAATATCCATGAGTTGCAAAAGAGTGGCCAACGCGAAGGCGTGTGACCACCACTTCCTCCCTACGTTTTGAACGAATTGAAGACCTCCATGGACGGACGGTATCTTTAATTTCCCTCAGCTTATTCTGAATCACGGTATGCCACTCGTCATTCCAAGCAGCGAGCAATAAATGTTTCGCGAAACACACATAATCAGATGCCATAACCAGTTGAGTAATAGGCACCAAACTTGTAGCTTTCTTCGCCGCTTCATCCGCTTTTGTGTTTCCAAGTATTCCGCAATGTCCAGGAACCCAACAGAAAGTTACCCCCACACCCCTCAATTGAAGCCTGTGTACAGCACACAAAATGTCCCCAACTAAAGGGTTGCTGGAGAAAACATCCTGAAGAGCCTGAAGAGCACTTTTGGAATCCGAACACAAAAGATAATGCGAGGATTGAGATTGAATGACGGTCAAAGCTTTAAAAATAGCAAATAGTTCTGCCGTGAAAACACTGCAAGCTGAGGGCAATCCGTACGTCTAGGTATATCCAGATGCATAAAACGCACACCCAACGCCATTGTCCAGTTTAGATCCATCAGTGAAAATAATTTCACTGTGTTGGTGAGATTTATAAGTGGATAAAAATTCCTGGTGGTAGACCACAACAGGAGTATCGTGTTTTATATAACTGGACAATGAGAAATCGAAGTGCGGCGTTTTTATTATCCATGGAGGTAGATAGCACATTTGTCGTTCAAACATAGTTGGAAGTTGCAACTCAAGGTCATCCAATATTCTTAAAGTTCGTATGCCAAATGGATGGGTCGAACGTTGACGTGTATTGTACACTTCATTTAGCGTATTGTGAAAGACTATTTCAAATGCCGGGTGGTTGGGTTTGCTTCGAAGAACAGAAACATAAGATATTTGTAGCATCTGACGTCGTCTAGAAAGGGCAGGTTCCCCAGCTTCGACAAGAAGACTAGGGATTGGGCTAGTTCTAAATGCACCAGTAGCCAGTCTAAGTCCAGAGTGGTGGATGGTATCAAGAGTTTTCAGAACTGTAGGTCGTGCAGATGAGTAGACTTGACAACCATAATCTATGCGCGATCTAACGACTGCGCGATAAAATCGAAGCATACTAGTTCTGTCTGCTCCCCAATTCGTACCACTAAGGACTCTTAACATATCCAATTTCTTGCTGCATCTCACCTTCAAATCACGAACATGTGGACTCCATGAGAGTCTTTTATCAAATAAAAGACCCAAAAATCGAACACTATCCGTGGTTTGAAGCTGAACCCCGTCAAGATAAAGGATCGGCTCCTGGTGTTGCCTACGACGACTAAATGCTACACACTGGGTCTTCGAAGCAGAGAATTTAAAACCTGTAGTTCTTGACCATTCCTCTAATCTACTTATTGCTAACTGCAAAGATCTTTCCGCAGTTGCCATACTACGAGCAGGCACATATATACAAAAGTCATCCACAAAAAGGGAACAGTGTACCGGAGATCGTATATTGCTGATGATACTATTTATTGCAACGGCAAATAGCGTGACGCTCAGCACGCTGCCCTGCGGTACACCATTCTCCTGTGTATAGCTGTTTGAATACGTGCCTCCAAGTCGAACGCGGAAAGATCTATTAGAAAGAAAGTTAGCGATGAATGCTAGGATATTCCCTTGTATACCCCATGATTTTAAAGTGTTCAGAATTCCTCTTTTCCATGCCATATCGTATGCCTTCTCAAGGTCGAAGAAAACAGCAACGAGTGTTTGACGCAAGAGAAAGGCATCTTGAATAGCGGATTCTAACAAAACCAATTGGTCAACGGATGATCGTCCTTGCCTGAAACCACACTGTTCGTTGCAAATAAGGTCATTGGTTTCTAGGTACCAGACAAGACGGCGGTTGACCATCTTCTCCAGTAGTTTGCATAAGACGCTTGTAAGGGATATAGGTCTATAACTACTGGGATTGGTTTTGTCTTTACCTGGCTTCAAAAGAGGAATTACAGTCGATTCTAACCATGCATCGGGGAAAGAGCGCTCCTCGAATAAACGATTGTATACTCGAAGGAGGACAAGTTTCGCCGATGATGGTAGATGTTTTAGCATGGAGTACACAATGGAATCAGGACCTGGTGCAGAATCCTTCGTTGACGCAAGAGCTGACTCCAATTCCCCTATAGAGAAAGGAGTGTTTAAAGGAGAGTCCCCAGACCACCCAACAGTAAACGGTATTGCTTCTTCCTTCAGTTTATAAATCTGGAATAATCTATTGTAGGCTGTAGTAGCAGAAAAGTTAGAAAATGATTTACCAAGTACATTAGCAATATCATCACGGTTTGAGATTATTCTTCCATCCGGTTGTTTCAGCGCAATGGCTGGCAACGGAGAGAAAGTACCACAAACTGATCTTAGTTTCCTCCACACTGTGGAAGACGGAGTTGTTCGTCTAATTGTGCTAATGTACTGTTCCCAAGAGTTCTTTCTACTCAGCCTAAAAATCCTCCGTGCTTTCGCACGGAGTATTTTATATTCCTGAAGGTTTCCATTCGTTGGGTGTCGTTTAAACTTCCTAAGAGCTCTTCGTCGTAAACGGAGGATTTCTGTGCATTCATCGTTCCACCACGGCACAGGCGGTCGGCGTGGATACGTAGAGGTTTTCGGAATGGTCTTTTCCGCGGCATTTAAAATTGCTTTCGTAAAAATTTTTATATTTTCATCTATGGGTGTCAAATAATCCATGTCAAGTGATACAAGGTAATTCGAGTAGGAGTCCCAGTTGGCTTTTCGCAAAATCCAACTGGGATTTCGGGTATAACAGGGTTGGGAGTCACATAAACTGATCTTAATAGGCACATGGTCGCTTCCATACAAATCGTTGAGTACCGACCATGTGCATCTAGTAGCTAATTGAGGGCTGCAAATCGATAGGTCAACAGCTGTCCATCCACCAGTAGATGCTGCTAAATGGGTAGGCGAACCGTCATTTAGCAGACATAAGTCCAGTTCCGTTCTCACACTCTCAACAAGGTCACCTCGAGAGTTCCTAGTCGGAGATCCCCAAGACGAATGGTGGGCATTAAAATCCCCTACCAATAAGAACGGAGTTGGTAACTGGCTTATTAAATTCACTAAATCACTGTGATGCAGGTTTTCTTGTGGTGGCAAGTAGACACAACACACAGTGATTTTATACGGGACAGCTGTTTGAACGGCTACTGCTTGTAAAGGAGTTATTAAGTTTAGAGAAACAGCATCGATACAGTCACGGGCTAGGATGGCTACGCCACCTCTAGCTCGATCTTCTGTAACGAAGTCCGATCTAAAAACTGAATACTCCCTTAAATGGAAATTATGCGATGCGTGGAGATGTGTCTCCTGTAGACATACAAACATTGGGTACACATCTCGCACGAGTAGTTTAAGTTCTTCTATGTGACTCCTAACACCGTTGACGTTCCATTGTATCACTGACTTCCTAAGCAAAGACATTTATTAGCTTAGCAAAGGGTTTATTTGACATCCATTGGTGCTCTCTCCTTTCTTGCCTGGGACGTTTTTAGACGTCTCGGGCTTACATGTCTCAGATTCCATATCCACCCGTTCAGGGATGGAATCTGAGGAAGTTTTGGGTTTAGGAGGGGTAGTTTTAACATTCCCTCCTTTGTTAGCATTTTTCTTAATACCCGGTAACGACGGAGGCGATGTGGTCTGACGTAACACTGGTTTACGTGGTTTGGATTTTTCCAACGTCTTCTGCACAGAAGGTTTATTACCCGTTGATAATATCTTCTGCACAGAAACACAAGGCTCACTTAATGACTTGTTTCGTGCTCCAATCCCCCCAGTGGAAGGGATTGGTACAAGAGGTAAATCATTATCCGTCGCTGCAGGTTGTACTAAATTCAAAGTAGGAGGACCATTCGTGACTATGGACAAAAGGCGAGAAACTTGTTCAGTTAGAACTTCAATTTTTTTCGACAGCTCGGCACAGTTGTTACAGGACGATTTGGAAGCGGTCAGAGTAGCGGCATAAGTCTTATTGTCTGTCTTTGGCTGAGTTGATCGATAGAGTTTTTTGGCCTCTGGAAACGACAGCTTGTCTTTCGCCATGATGCCTAGGATAGCTTTCTCTTCCTTGAACGTGGGACAGTTGTAGGATCGCGCTGGGTGGTCACCACCACAGTTGGCGCATTTCGGAGAATTGACACATTCCTTATCATCATGGCCTTCAACGCTACATATACCGCATACGTTCTGCTTCGAACAGGTAGAGCTGATATGCCCAAATCGCTGGCACTTGAAGCAGCGCCTAGGGTTAGCCACGTATGGTCTCACTGAGAGCCTTTGGTAACCTGCATGTAAGTATTCGGGTATTTCCGGCTTTCCAAAAGTGACGATAAAAGAAGCTGTTGCTACTTTTTCTCCTTTGTCCATTTTCGTTATAGGGATAACGTCCGTAACTAACTGAGAAGACAGTTCGGACTTTATTTCATCGATTGGAAGGTGCATTAAATCCCTACATGTGATGACCCCCTTTGAGTAATTCAAGGATCTGTGGGGAGCCACAGATACCATGACCTGGTCAAAGAAGGAGGTCATTTTTGATAGAGAACGAGTTTGTCTGTCGGTGGAAGTCGCAACTAACAGTGTTCCGTTTCTTAGTTTCTTAATAGAGGCTACTGGGCCTCCAGCACAAGCAGTAATAGCCTTGTTAATAAGGAAGGGAGAAACTTTGGAAAGATCTTTCCCTTCTTCGGCACTAGAAACAACTAAATACTTTGCTGATGGCAATGTCTGCGACGTTGCCACCATCAACTTTTTACTCAAATCCTTTTGTATATGATCGTCAGGAGAATCCTGGCGTGTCCTCTTCAGACTAGTCATATTTGACGTGGTTTTGGAATCCATAAATATTTTTTGCCAGCCATCGTGTCAAGCGTTACGGGCGAGACTATAGGAACGGGTACACCCTTGGATCACATTAAGATCATTTCCAATCCTCAGAACTCTGAGGCCTATAGCTTTTCTCCTTAGCTCGACTGGATGGGCATCAGTCGAGGACTCGTAATACTGTGCACAGGCTCCGACACCCATGCACCGCGGACACTCCCTGACCAAGGACCGAAGCGGCTGGTAGACCAGAAACCGCGCTTACGTCTTCGGCAGAGCAAGCTCACATCAGCGTCCCAGACCAGAGTTTGTCACGCTCTGGACTTTTCAGCACTCCCAACGCGCAACGGTTCTGACCAGTCAAAATTCCCTAAGCGAAGATGTAAGTGTTGAAATGTGTATAGATTGTGTTGGTGTGTGTATGTGTGTGTGTATGTTTTTGTGAGTGGTGTAGTGTTAGGCTAGGGTACCGCGAGGGACGCCAAATCCCTCGTAGGTGCGGCTAGTCCGCACCCCCCTGCGGGGAAAAGTTTAGACATTGATGGTAGACAAAGACTATGGCCTCCAAAGAGTCCAAAACTGAAACCTTGTGACTTTATCTTGTGGGTGTGTATAAAACATTGTTTATAGCAACAAAACCGTGACCTACATTACTAAAAGGACAATATATATGAAGCAGTTACGACTGTTAACAAAGATATGTTAACCTATGCTTGATCAGAAGTTGAGTATTGGATATTTCCCGGTATATAATGACACAGATATACAAAGTATTAGTTATGTAAAAAAAAAATGTTTGATATAAGGATTTCGATAAATAAACATCAACTGTAAATAATTCTGTTTTCATTTAAATAATGTTTAAAACTCCACCATTCTTTTATAATAATCCCTTTATATATTTCTTATGAACACTAACTGAATACTGTAATTTCATCAGTTTTATTAACTAATGATTGTGTTATAATAAACTTAAATGAAATTACTATGTGAAAAGGGTAATATTAATATAAACTTTTCTTTATCAACCGGTTTTTGTATTACAGCAAAAGCTCTTTTATTCGGTTTTCTATTATCAGGAACGTTCTGTTAACTGGCACATTTTTAAAACAAATCTGTACAATACCCTTTATTGCTGTTACAAGATGTGACTTTTCGGAAATACAGTGCAAAAAAGATGTCAAACGGATGTCAATTAACCAACCTAACCGAGAAATCGTTTAAGAAAATGTAAACGTATCATCGAGTAACGCTGCAGCCTCTTTTACAATGCTGTTAATGTTTGTTGAACGTAAGAAAAGCTACTCGGCTCAGGAAGTTTAGGAACACAAGTGTTTCATTCAAAATTTGTTGAAAAACTGTCATCGCATATCAGACATCTGTGACTATTTTTAAAATGATTAAAACATTATAAAATCATTAGCTTTTGTATAGTTAAGTATACTGGTACATATTTTATTTTAACGTTATGTGAACAAAAAAAGTTGTCTAATAATAAATTTCTTTTCTTCTTTTTTTTAAATAATGTGTGGGTGCGTGTATGCTTCTATTAATACATTCAAAAATAAAGTTACTGGATACAAACAAAAATGGAAGATAAAATTTCAACAGTACATTCAATTTTTCTTGATAGGTAGCATAATTTTATGCATGTACTTTATATAGGCTATATAGGTTAGGTTCTATTATCCAAAGATTGTCAACAATCACTAACATGCCGATCCCGGGGGTGCCTGATAGCTTTTACCATAAAAAAATAATGTGGAAAACGTATTTAGTTTTTAAAAAAATCTTATTTGGGAGCACAAATGGATAAAATTTTATTCCTGATAGCATTTTAGTAGTACTCTAGTAAAATATATAATGCGACATATTTATTTTACAAAAAAAAATATATAAAATTACTTCACTTTGATGAAGTAATATATAATCACTTTTTGTAATATACAAAATGTATATCACAACATAAACTCTTGATAGATAAAAATTGTTTAAATAATTGTAGGGACAACACCAGGTTCTATACCTCTCTACAAAAACAATGATTCCAACACAAAAGAGGTTATGTTTCTAACCTAATCTTAACTTTCACATGTGTCAATTCAACCATCAGACAATGATAACCTATAAATACTTTTCCTTTGAAACAATGATAACAATACTTAATATAAATATTATTAAACAGTATATTAAATGTGCATTACAAACTATACATATGTTAGTAAAAGAGATGTATATAAATATAAATATGACGTGTAACATAATGCTTATCGTCTATTGAATATGAGTTTTTTTACCCAGTATTTTGCCATTAAAAGAAGAGTTGTGTTTTCTAGTCTAGGTCCAATGAGAGGGTTCATTTGAGCCATGTAGCAACATAACCAGCTGTAAACAATAAGTTGATTAAACAAAGTTCAATGTAATTTATTTGATCAAAATAGTCAATGTTAAATTTTTATTTATATATTACTAACCTTGTATTAAAATGATTCATTACATTCAAAACAAAAAAACAAGTAGTAAAAATCAAGTGTTTTAAAATGATTACTCTAACTAATGGATTTTGCTTATATGGAACAAAGGTTTTACGAAACCAGCTGCTTAATTAAACCAAAATTTGAAAAATCAAAAAAAAATGCATGTTATACATCAGTGGCCCCCAACCTTTTTTATTTCACGTACCCCTAAAAAGGTTTGTCCAATGAAAAATAGTATCCCCCTATTTATTGAAATGGTTAAGAGAAAGAGTAATTGCCCAACTGCCTTGTGAGTAATGGGTGAAGTGGGAGCAACCGGTTGTGTATACGATATTTTTGAGTGGGCAACATGACAGACAGATCCCTGAAAGTTTCTTATGATCAAACCATAGACCCATTCCTGAGTTTGTATTGTTCACCTAAATTTGGAATAGATGTTTTCTTTTGTTATTCTATTTTGTGTTTTCAATCCCACATAAACAACCAGGGTTCGCGCAATTTCCGATCAACAACACATCAACTATCTTGTTAATTACTAGAGTAACCTCGTAATTTGTTTCAAATCTTAAGTGTGAAATATTGATGTCCGCCATTACTGGCATTATTTTCGCATACCAGCCCACAGGCCTCTACATACCCCTACGCGTACCAGTTGTTGGGGACCGCTGTTATACATAAATAATTATAGCTATACCAGTTAAATGGCCCAAAAGCCACTTATTTAGTCTAGTATTTTTTTCTCATCCAATAAAAAAAATAATAAATAAATAAATAAAAAAAAAAAAAAAAAAATTTAGTATTTCATTATGTTTAAATAAATACAGAAACTGATACAAAAATTAATTAGCAAAATCTTTCAATATCCTGAAAGGAAAATTGATACTGTAGTGAGGCCACAGTAGATAGTTACCACACCCACTCTTGTCACTTAAAAAAAAATAACTCATAAACATTCTACGCTTTTTTTATTAACGTTAGATTTACAGAAGAACCTCTCTAATTCGTCACCTGTAATTTGTCACAATAACAAACATTGTCTGCAAGTCTGCACTGTCACGTATTATAGGTCCCAACCAACAGATAAGGCCAATACCAGACATCAGTTATTTGATTACAGAGAAAATTTTTTTTAACACCTTTGTTCTCACACATCTCATATGCATGATAAAATATAGCAGAAGTCTTCAGTAATGAACTGACCACAACATAGTAGAGAGCATTGAGTTGCATTATAAGTTACACTGTAGTTTATATAAATTGTATTCAACACTTCAGTTTCGTTTCATTTCTTCATTTTATACTTTATTACAGTGATTATAAAAGGGGAACCCCGCAGGGGGGTGCGGACTAGCCGCACCTACAAGGGATGTGGCGTCCCTCGCGGTACCCTAGCCTAACACTACACCACTCACAAAGCATACACACACACATACACACACCAAGACAATCTATACACATTTCAACACTTACATCTTCTCTTAGGGAATTTTGACTGGTCAGAACCGTTGCGCGTTGGGAGTGCTGAAAAGTCCAGAGCGTGACAAACTCTGGTCTGGGACGCTGCTGTGAGCTTGCTCTGCCGAAGACGTATGCGCGGTTGCTGGTCCACTAGCCACTTCGGTCCTTGGTCAGGGAGTGTCCGCGGTGCACAGGTGTCGGAGCCTGTGCACAGTATTACGAGTTCTCGACTGATGCCCATCCAGTCGAGCTAAGGAGGAAACTATGGGCCCCAGAGTTCCGGGGGTTGGAAATGATCGAAAGTGATCCATGGGTGTACCCGTTCTCATAGTCTCGCCCGTAATGCCTGACACGATGGTTAGCTTAAAAGCAACTTATGGAAAACCAACAAATGTCCAACCAGTTGAATGTAAAGAGGCGTCGTGAGGTTTCTCCGAAAATGCCTAGGGAAGTAAATACGATGAGGAAAGAAATGGATTTAGCGTCACCAAAGTTCTTAATTCTGTCTTGCTCAGAAGCTGGAAAAGATCTTTCTAAAGTATCGCCTTTTGTAATTCAAAAGGCTATAACTGGATGCGCAGCAGGACCCGTCTCTTCTATAAGGAAGTTACGGAACGGAACACTGCTGTTGGAAACAAGCAATTCGAAGCAGTCACAATTATTATTAAAAATGACCTCCTTCTTTGATCAGGTCAAGGTTTCGGTGGCTCCCCACAAAACCTTGAACTCATCAAAGGGAGTAATATCATGCAGGGATCTGTTGTATGTCCGTGAGGACGAAATCAAATCAGAACTGGTATCAGAAGGTGTAACAGATGTCGTACGAATTATGAGGATGGAAAACGGTCAGAGAGTTCCAACAACATCAATTATCCTGACATTCGGGAAACCATCTATTCCGGAATATTTATATGCTGGCTATCAACGGCTTTCTGTTAGGCCTTACGTTCCCAATCCACGCCGGTGCTTTAAATGCCAACGTTTTGGACACGTAAGTTCTTCTTGCTCCAAGCCAGAGGTATGCGGACAGTGTGCATCTGAAGGCCATACTGATAAGGTTTGCACAAGTGCTCCGAAATGCCCAAACTGTGCTGGTGATCACCCTGCTCGCTCCTTTAACTGCCCAAAGTTCAAGGAGGAGAAAGCGATCCTCAGCATAATGGCAAAGGACAAAACATCTTTCCACGAAGCGAAAAAGAAGTTCAAGTAAACTCAACCTAGACTTGAAACGAAATCTTATGCCTCAGCTATCACCACTGAGAAGTCGTGTTCCAACTGCTTTGAGCTAAACAAGAAAATTGAAGTTCTCACCGAGCAAGTTAGCCAGCTATTAGCTTTGGTGACCAAAAATTCTGTTTCCAACTTAAATAATAATGTTGAATGTGCGAAGAAATCTCCATTGCCAGATACCTCTGGTAGAGTTAGAAGAAGCAAGACACTATTAGAGACAAGTGTAAAACCTATTCCAACTATGAGTAATAATAATAAAAATAACAATAACAACAAAACTGCACCTGTGAAAGTGGGTGCAAAATTAAAAGCGACTCAAAAGAGGATCATTTCTAACTCCCCTTCTGAGTCAAAAAATTCCTCAGATTCCACCACTACAATAGTGGTGATGGATTCTGATGACTCTTTGCCTGGAACGTCCAACATTCCAGGCCAACAAATTGTCAATGACGGCAGTGAGAGCCAGGTGAATCAATTTCACTAAACTACAATGTCCACACCTAAACAAACCGTGATTCAGTGGAACATTAACGGTGTTAGAAGTCACATTGAGGATCTCAAATTAATTGTAAGGGATTTGTCCCCTATGTACATTTGTATTCAGGAGACACATCTTCATGAATCGCACAATTTCCATCTAAGGGAGTATTCAGTTTACAGATCTAACTTCGTTACAGAAAATCGAGCTAGAGGTGGCGTAGCCATTCTAGCCCGTGACTGTGTCGACGCCGTTTCTCTGAACTTAATAACTCCTTTACAAGCAGTAGCAATTCAAACAGCTGTTCCACACAAACTCACTCTCTGTTGTGTCTACCTCCCACCAAGTGACAACCTGCAACAGAGAGATCTTGTAGACCTTATAAATCAGTTACTGACTCCGCTTTTATTAGTGGGCGATTTCAATGCCCACCATGTTTCATGGGGTTCCCCAGAATGCAACCCGCGAGGTAATCTGATCGAAAGCATCAGATCGGAACTGGATTTATACCTGCTAAATGACGGTTTTCCGACACATTTAGCAGCGTCAACAGGTGGATGGACAGCTGTAGACTTGTCATTATGCACTCCTGCCTTGGCTACAAGGCTAAAATGGTCAGCATTGCCTGATCTTTACAGTAGCGACCACATTCCTATTGAGATCTCTTTGTGTGACTCCTCACCCTGTTGTGTTCGACATCCCCGTTGGATCCTGAAAAAAGCCAACTGGGAACAATTTTCACAAGATCTAGAATCACTGGACGTGGATTACTTGGCTCCCATTGATGACATTGTCAATTCATTTACAAAAACCGTTTTGAATGCCGCCGGAAAGGCAATTCCGAAAACCTCATCCAAACCACGACGACCACCTGTTCCGTGGTGGAATGATGAGTGCACTGTGATCCTTCGTCAACGGAGAAAAGCTTTGAACCAGTTCAAGAGACATCCAACGAGTGAAAACCTGGAAAAATATAAAATCTTCCGTGCGAAAGCACGGAGAATATTTAGACAAAGTAAACGAGAATCATGGTCGCAGTACATTGGCACAATTACAAGAACTACAGCTCCATCTACAGTATGGAAGAAATTACGATCAGTCTGTGGCATTTCCGTTCCGATGCCATTAATTTCATTAAGGCATCCGGATGGAGTTATGACCACGGACTGTGAGGAAATTGCCAATGTGCTAGCGTTATCGTTTTCAAAACATTCTTCATCTTCTGCATACAAGGACGCTTTCCAGGTGTTCAAACATAAACAGGAAGCCTTACCTTTCACCGTTGGAGTGTCTGGAGATTTTTGTTTAAATAACCATTTCTCTATCGACGAACTAGAGTCAGCTCTCTCGTCAACGAAGGATTCTGCTCCAGGCCCGGATGATATTGTATACTCCATGATTAAAAATCTACCACCGTCGGCAAAACTAGTTCTCCTTCGGATATACAACCGTATATTCGAGGAGCACGGTTTTCCCGATGCATGGTTAGAAGCGACAATAATTCCTCTTCTAAAACAAGGAAAGGACAAAACTAATCCCAGTAGTTACAGACCCATCTCGCTTACCAGCTGCCTATGCAAACTACTGGAGAAGATGGTCAACTGTCGTCTTGTCTGGTATCTAGAAACAAACAAACTTCTTTCTAACGCTCAGTGTGGTTCCAGACAAGGACGTTCATCAGTTGACCAATTGGTTTTGTTGGAGTCAGCTATACAGAATGCCTTCATCTTACGACAAACACTGGTAGCTGTTTTCTTTGACCTTGAGAAGGCATATGACATGGCATGGAGAAGAGGAATTTTGAACATATTAAAATCATGGGGTATACAAGGTAACATTCTTGCTTTTATACAAAATTATTTGAATAACAGGACTTTCCGTGTACGTCTAGGAGGCATATATTCTGATCGTTGCGAACTAGAGAATGGTGTACCACAGGGTGGCGTTTTGAGTGTGACGCTGTTTGCTGTTGCCATTAACAGCGTCACTTCAAACGTACAGTCACCGGTCCACTGTTCCCTGTTTGTAGACGATTTTTGTATATATATGGCTGCTAGAAGTATGGCAACAGCGGAGAGATCCTTACAATTAGTAATTAATAAATTGCAAGAGTGGACCAAATCTACGGGCTTCAAGTTTTCGGCTTCGAAGACCCAGTGTATAGCATTTAGTCGTCGCAGGCAACATCAGGAACCTATTCTTTATCTTGATGGTACGCGGCTTCAAACCGCGGATAATGTGAGATTTTTGGGTCTTTTATTTGATAAACGACTTTCATGGAATCCGTATGTGCGTGATTTGAGGACCCGGTGCGGCAAGATATTGGATATGTTGAGAGTTATAAGTGGTACAAATTGGGGAGCAGACAGAACCTGTATGCTCCGTTTCTATCGCGCCGTTGTAAGATCGCGTATAGATTACGGCAGTATAGCCTATTCATCTGCTCGACCTACGGTTCTGAAACTCCTGGATTCAATACATCACGCTGGTCTTAGACTTTCTACTGGTGCTTTTAGATCAAGCCCAATCTCCAGCCTTCTAGTTGAAGCTGGAGAACCATCTCTCTCTATGCGATGTCAAATGCTACAAATTTCATATTACACTGGTCTTCGAAGTAAACCTAAACATCCGGCATTCAAAGCAGTTTTTGATAACCACCTCGAGGATCGTTACAATGTGCGTCAATGTTCAACTGCTCCCTTTGGAATAAGAACGTTGCGCATTTGAAATGATGACCAAACCTGTCCTCAAATAAAAGCTGTCACCCAAATAAAAGCTTTAGAAATATTTTTTAATGCCCTTGGATTTTCTGAGCTATAAACAATGAGAGGTGTCAACTTACAGTCACCAGCTGTATCTGCGCCAACCATCACTGTCAATCGGTCTTTGGCGGTTTTAAAACCTGGAAATATTTTCTCTTCATGAGCTATAGAAGTTATCTTAGGCATTTTCTTCCAGAACAGGGCACTCGGACAGCATGATTTAAAACCGCGTAACTTGGAAATTGTGTAAGACAGGGTAGCATAAGCCGAGGTATTACTGTATACTGTATTTTTTCTTGCTAGTGTTATAGTTCTTACAAGTTATTGTAATATGTTTTTTACGTCTTATGAAAACAGAATAATGTACTGTATTTGTAATTACAAACTATACTGCAGGCTACTAGAGTTTTTATAGATTTCTGTAATAGTACTGTTGAGTTTTTCAGCCAACATAAATAACGTAAGTGCAAAGCTAATTACATTACACACCTATTTACGTATTTATGTGCTGTTTACCCATAATTATAAGTTAATTTCATGATTTCCGTAATTCGTCTGTTTCTCGAATTTGTCAACCCCCTCGGTCCGGAACGTAAAGAATTAGAGAGGTTCTATTATAGTTCATAAACTTTCAAAAAAAAAAAAAATACTAATAATTTAATTTAAAAAATTCATATTTTTCTTTTAAAAATACACATTTTAAATGAACATTTTTTTAAATCAAAGAAATATATTTCTGTCTTTAAACAGAACTTCTAATCTTTACATGGAAAACTATACTTACAACAACCAACAACATGCTCCAGTAAGCATTAAAATCAACTGGATGATTCTGTAACAAAGACAAGTAAATGGTTTCATTTCTAATAACAGTCATATAACACATACTAGTTTTAAAATAATTTTAAAATTTCAAGTGTTTATACAGTTTTTAGATACATGATAATGTAAAACATTTCACTTGGTGATGTACAAAGTTCCAAGCAAACCATTTCATTTACACAACCTACTTATTACTGATGGATTTGACTAAAGGTTGCATGCTTGTGGGCTCTAATACTAAATAGCTTGTGGGACTAAAGATAATGGATGTGAGGCTGCAGGTTAGGGGAATTGTGTGCTATGTATTGGAAAAGGATGTTAGATTCAAAGCATGTGTGATTATTGAAAATATGTTGGCTTTCTGTTAAGTGATGTTTATATATTTCACATTTGTCCGTAGTGGGTAGTGTCTTACTATATATACGCGGCGAATGTTTTTATTAATCTTGATGTTTTTTATGTGTGTTGGGTGTCATCTTATGTGTGTGTTGCAAATTTCAGGTTTATGTTTTTTATGTCATTGATCTTGAATCTTGTTACAAAATATCTACTGGTTTGACCTATGTGGAAGCTAGGGCATGTTATTTCATACTCGTATGTTCTGGATATATTTTGTATTTATTTGCTGTTTTGGTAGTTGCATGTCTTTCATAAGTGTGTTTGTTGTTTTTCGTACGATATGATAATTGAGTTTTTTAACGTAGAAGCAATTTTGTATGTTTTTGTTATGGTAAGTAATAGAAATGTTTTTTATGGTTCGAAAGTTTGGCGTTTTGAAGATGTTTATAATTTTGTTGCATATGTTGTCAATGAGTTTTTTATGTTTAATTTTGTTCAGAATGTTGTCATTGAGTGTGTGTAGCCATTTTACATACCCAACTAAATTATTCATGCAACAAAAACTCTAGAATAAAGAACAAAATAAATTCCCCAACACAATATATATTTACTAATATTATTAATATGTGTTACTAGAAAGAAAACATACTACTTTTAAATCTTTAATTGTTAAAATGCTACTAATAGTATAATATGCTACTAATAGACCAAGTAAATATTATGTGTGAAAAGTATATGAATTAGTAAAATACCTAGTAAACATTGTAGCTGAAGAAAGGAATAATAACACCTCTATAACTAAACTGAGTAAACATTATACACAGAAAATACGTGAACTAGTTATTACTGTGCTGCTAGTTTTCCTACTAGGCCACAATCCGATTATTAAATTTTCACATTTGTTGATTCCATCTTCGTGTGAGCTACTAGTAATCACTTACAACTTTTTTTAAAAAAATGTTTAAACTTGCCTATAGTAGCACTTACTTATTTTGTGTTGAGGACGGCCGTTTCGAGAGATGTGTCCCTTTGTCAACTCAGACCGTAACGGTCTGAGTTGACAAAGGGACACATCTCCCGAAACGGCCGTCCTCAACACAAAATAAGTAAGTGCTACTATAGGCAAGTTTAAACATTTTTTTAAAAAAAGTTGTAAGTTATTAAATTTTCTCTTTGTTTTGCATTTATTTAATCCTAGATTACTACAATGCATAACATTTATGTACAATCACCATATTCTCCCCTCTTTCCAGGTATTTACCACAGAGGCATTAGCTACCCGCGAGACTTCCAAAAATTAATCACTTTATCTTACGTTTATGACTATCCGAACTTTAAATTTTGTAAATTTGTGAAAACTTACCGAGACAGAACGTTTTTGATAGCTATGTGGCGATCCTCTGTGGAAGACACTGATGAAGATCGCCACACAGCGATAGAAAATGTTGTTTCAGTAATTTTTCACAAATTTACAAAATTTAAAATTCGGATAGTCATAAACTAACGTAAATTGATTAATTAAGATTCACTGAACGTAATTGACTATGAAATTCAAGACTTCCAATAAGTTGTAAATGTGATTGGGCAAAACTACTCTCTTTGTGTTTTTAATAGCTGCACATGAAATACATACCATAGTAGCTACAGATTATCTCTGTACATCAATTTAACGGTAATCATTCCGACGTGCGACTACCGCTATTTTCGTGAATGTTTTTTACTTTTCTTATGTATTTTTACGTCCTTGACACGAATCCTACATTATTTTTTGTCGCTGACGCCGTTTTTTTTAAAATATACTTAAAAACATAACCTAAACTAACCTTTATTGACGTACGACTAACGCTATTTTCGTGAATTTGTTTTTACTTTTCTTATGTATTTTCACATTTTTACATATGTACGTTCCCTACATTTTTATGTATTTTTGTGAAAGTTACTTTATTTCACATTTTATTGACTACTTTATTTCACATTTTAAATGTTAGATTGTAATGACATGTAGGCCTATAGCGTGAACCAAGCGCGTAGTTGCTACAGCACACTGCACTACGTCTGTAATTTTATACATTACTATATACCTACATTAAAATATACCTACAAAGTATCCAGTCAGGTTAGATTTTGTAATAATTTTATTCAGAATTCCTATCTATTTTTATTAAATTATAACTAAATCTATCCTGACTTGATACTTTATAGGTATATTTTAATGTAGGTATATAGTAATGTTGTATAAAACTATAACCAAATCTATCCTGACTGATTACTTTGTATGTATATTTCAATATAGGTATATAGTAAAATTGAATATAATTATAACCAAATCTATCCTGACTGGATACTTCGTAGGTAGTCATTCGTAGGTAATTCACGAAAATAGCGGTAGTCGCACGTCGGAATAGCGGTAGTAGCACGTCTGAACTTACGTCAATAAAGGTTATGTTTTTTAAGTATAATTTAAAAAAACGGCATCAGCGACAATTATTAATGTTGGATTTGGGTTTAGGATGTAAAAATATATAAGAAAAGTACAAACAATTCACGAAAATAGCCGTAGTCGCACGTCGGAATAGCGGTAGTAGCACGTCTGAACTTACGTCAATAAAGGTTATGTTTTTAAGTATATTTTAAAAAAATGGCGTCAGCGACAATTATTAATGTTGGATTTGGGTTTAGGACGTAAAAATACATAAGAAAAGTAAAAACATTTCACGAAAATAGCGGTAGTCGCACGTCGGAATAATTACCAATTTAACATATTTGTAGTATTGTTTTAATGTTAAATTTGATTGATTCATCAATATTATTTTCTTATATATAAACTTTGTAGCATAAGGAATAGGTACTGCTTTAGAATGAAATTTCACTAAAAGAAAGTTACCAATTGAATTAGAAGATCCAAATTATAATAACCAAGTGATTGAAGACAGCTTTGTTTTTCATCAAACTTATGTAACAGCTGTCTCAGTTAATGCTACTGAGAAAATAGTGTCATTGATATCTCTAATGCAACTTAGAGGAACAGTGATTGAGAAATCAAAAAAAGAAAGGATATAATAATCGTGTACAATGTAACGATAGAAAGCGTTGATACGTTGACAAAAAAATTATTCATCAATATAGCATATTAAAATTAAGGTAATACTTGACTAAGTGGGAATAACTTCAATATTTTGCATTTTCGCATATGTTAGTCAAACATATATTCTAAACAAGTTGACCTTAGCTGGGGTAAAACATAGATACTTTAATAGCATTATACTTATTACAGTAAAGCTATGGTACAAGTTTTAAGCAAACTAATGAAATATTGTGGTGTTGGTAAAATTAATGTATATGTACTAGGGATACACAGTAGTAATCTATGGTTAGTTTACTGATATTAGTAAATTCTAAAAGAGTTTACTCTGATCACTTGAAACTGTTACAAGGTCATAAAGCCAATGGTGAGAAGAATATTACAAGGTTGTTTTTATTTTATATTACTAATTACAATAAATTCTTCACCCCCATAATGTCTGCTTTTAATTATAAAAAAATAGATGTTTGCATAAAAGTGTGGGTGTAACTATCAAACGATCTAAACCATTTCACTGAACTTGAAATTCCTGCAATTGATGTCTAACGTTTCTTATTGATGTAATATAAGTAACTTACCCTCTGTTGGGGCCTTTAGGAACAACAATTGGTAAAACTATCCCCACAACACCCCAAATTGCTGTAAAAACTATAACAGGAATAGCTGATGCTCCCATGATTATAAGATTTAGATTTACGACAGAAAAATAATAGCCTAAAGACAAGTCAGCTGACGAGCATTACCTTTCAATCACATGATTTTCTTTCGCCCATATTGCCAACCATTGATCATAAAACCAACTTAAAAAGTTAGTGCAATAGAATCGTAAAGTATAAACTTTAGCGGACACAACAATTTTATTATACTGTAATATAAAACGTGATAATTTTAAAAAATGGAATGCACTTTTCCATATTTAAAATGAAATCAGTAAGTGAATATATTTATTAATGCAGTACTAAACAAGCATTAAAGTAGGGAACTTCTATAATTAAAAATTTGTTATGAAGATACCTCTATATATTATTTTATTATTTTTTTTTTGCTAAAAAATACATATTTTATGTATAACGTACTATGGTACTCTGTATATATTCGTGCGACTAAACTCTATAAGGAATGTTAAGCAGAGGCTATATTAATATCTCTTTTCGCTATTTCCAAGCCTTCCTCCTCTTGCCTAAAATACAAATATCAAAGGGGAAAACCCGTATTTTGTTATGTACTAAGCTTCAGATTTATAAATACTGAACTTATAATCAAAGTAAATTAATGAAAAGGTTACAAAGACTAACTGAAAATTAAATTTTCGATCGCGCTAAGTTTTATCAGTATCTAAAATACCCGTCGTGGAGCGTTTTTGTGCTACGGGAGCGATACAAATACGTCTTTATACATTCAAATACCAGTCAATTTTGAAAGCCCCTTCCTCACATTAAAAGATATACCAAAAATATCACCTCAGAATATGAAACTGGCTGGTTCTTACATATCCTCATTCTCACAATGACAAGAATCTACATAAAAAGATATTCAACATATGTAGAATGTTTAAGACATAAACATAACCTACAAATTCTTTAAATCAACAAAAAAGGGGCTTATCACTTGTATTATACACTAAAGTAATACGAAATATACAAACAAAAACACAAAATGAAGATTTGTTTTTGTAAAAAACCAAATTCAACTC
Source organism: Prosapia bicincta (assembly GCA_036971475.1). Taxonomy (NCBI): domain Eukaryota; kingdom Metazoa; phylum Arthropoda; class Insecta; order Hemiptera; family Cercopidae; genus Prosapia; species Prosapia bicincta. The sequence goes on along the minus strand of JBAIZL010000005.1, from coordinate 282,568,386 downwards.
ATGTAGACTGACCACTTACAAAAACCTTATTAACATTTGTTGATTCCATCTTTATGTGAACTACTAGTAATCACTAAACACTTTTAAATGTTTTAACTTGCCTATAGTAGCACTTACTTTGCTTGTTGAGAACGGCCGTTTCGGGAGATGTGTCCCTTTGTCAACTCAGACGTTAACTGATCTCAAGGTTTACGTAGGTTAGAGTGGGGGTGGGATATTTTGGCGGTGTGGGTCTATTTTGTATGTGTTAGGAGTTATGATGTCAAAAAGTGTGTGTGAGTTGTAATGTAATTGTGTATTGAGTATGTGTGTAGGGTGTAGTTTGAAGTGCCTGTATATTTCGTATTATTCGGTTGCTTAGCTTTGGTTATTTCTAATTCTACAAATTCTTCATAAACAACACAGAAATAACCAAAGCTACACAACCGAACAATACAAAATATACAGGCACTTCAAACTACACCCTACACACATACTCAATACAGAATTACATTACAACTCACACACACTTTTTGACATCATAACTCCTAACACCCACTAAATACACCCACACCGCCAAAATATCCCACCCCCACCCTAACCTACGTAAACCTTGAGATCAGTTACGGTCTGAGTTGACAAAGGGACACATCACCCGAAACGGTCGTCCTCAACAAGCAAAGTAAGTGCTACTACAGGCAAGTTAAAACATTTAAAAGTGTTTAGTAAAACCCTATTTTTAAAACCACTGCTCCTCCCCATATTTCCCATTACCTGGTGCAGTGGCTAATTTAGACACTTATTTAAATTAAAAGTTCAGCAAATCATTATTTATTGTTTAAATGTAAAAATAAACAACTGAAATAGTAAATGTTGTTTCAAAATTTTACATTTACCTCCTATAGATATCAACAATAATTTCACCAAATACAACATATTCAGTTTCAATATAAAAATAATAGCTATAATTATTTAATACTGAACTACGTGAATACTTATTAGTTTACTTGTTGACGCGTTTTGAAACAATCGTTCCTTTTAGGAAGCTAACCCTCTACAAGGCTTTCTTTTTTAGTAGAGGCTTAGCTACGTAAAAGAAACCATTGTTTCAAAACGCGTCAGCAAGTGAGCTCTATAGTATTCACTTAGTTAATTATTAATTAGTGAATTCAAGATGATTACAACCAAAAATAAAAATAATAGGTCAATTTCAATCATTTGTAATGGAATAAATTTATTACTTTAAACAAATTTTCATCTGAAATTGTTTATTGGTATTTGCTCTGGAGATCTGAAAAAAATGATGATGAAATTTAAGAAAACAGTTATTTGTCATAGAAATATTGAAATGATTTTTCAAAATTCATTTTACCATTTTAAACAAGTTATTAAACTTATTCCTAAACTTTAGGTTGCATATTTTTTCCATAGCTTCTAGTACATCTGAAGTCAACTTTAAGTACACGTGTTCTTATTTTATATTAAAATGTTTTTGATAAAATATGTGAAAAATTCGAATCTTTCGAAACACCAAAATTTTAATCCTTGTGCGCAGTCTAAAGATATATCTTCGGACTAATATTTTACTCAGTACTTAGTGGAACTAAAGTACAATTTGTTTTCGTTACTGCATTTCGATCTACAGGTTTTGTTTTTTTTTCGACTCACCTTGTTAGGAAAGTAATCTTAAATCCACATAAACACAGGATATCATTACCTTTGATGGGATTTTGTTCCACATTTGAATAACATGACATGGAAAACGGATAGAATATTTCTATTTTGGTCACAAAGCTAGTCCGATTGGATTCTGGGGCGCAGTCCTCCCAATTACAAAAATTAATTTTTAATTAATATTTATTTGTCTTAAATTAGGTTAAGAAGAGCTTAGAATTATTTAAGCAATGTTAAAACCATAAAATATTTAGCAGTTGACGCACGAAATTAGCCGCAAGCTCCGCGCGGGGCTCACAGCAGAGAGCCCCAGACTAGTGCATTGAGTGTGCGTGGAATAAGCTGAAACAGCCAAAACCGTGCGGTGACATCACACCGTGTGTTACGGGTGGCCTGGGATGGAGTCCCGTAGTCATGCGCATGCGCTGAGAAATGACTAATCAGTGCTGCTACTACAATTCTATGATTTAGGAAGCAGCATTGTAGGCTTATTTGTAATGTTTTCACAATTTTTCCATTTATAGATCCTTTGATGCGCATACACAGTGGTCTAATATACTTTTAAAAGTAAAACTTGATTCACACTACTCGTTGAGTACTCGACGCTTTAGCATAGGGAATCACTTAACTACCCAACTTAGCAACATTTCGTAAATCACACCGTCTATTAGTTATAGCAATGTTAATATATTAATCAATAAGTATAACTTAATAAAAGTTGTAGGTGCTTAGAATGTAAAACGAGTTAAATGGGTATCAAATTTCAAAATTGTCTCCGCATCTCGTAAATCTGGGGAGACCCCTTGTCATGAGCCCCACCAATGTAATTGGGCAGGAGCCGCCACGGGTTTGAACGTAAACAAGACTCTAAAATACGTAAAATTTAACTTGAATACTCAAAATTATGTGCAAATTAATTATAATAATTGAATTTAAATCAATGATAGTAGACATATTAAGCAATTTTGATTATAATATTAGAAAAGGATATAGAATGTGTAGATATATATGTGTTAATATAAGTAATAATAAAATTTTAAACATAATAAAGGGGATATATTCTGTACTAATACCATGAAACAAGATAGTCATGGTAATTCAAAAGTAAAGTTAGGTCAAATTAACAAAGCTAAATCCTGTTAATTAAAATAAATCAAATAATATGTAATTCTAAATCCAAACATATAATAAAAAATTTATGGTTTCCAATTAGCTGTGTTTTCATTTAAAATAAAATAAGTTCACTAGGTATCCATGCATAGTCTTTAAGTCACAAATGTCTCTCAAAGATTCCACTACCCCGAAAGGAGCTTAAAGAGGCTTATGGGAGGCTAATTGGTTTTCATACCAAAATCAGGAGTTAGTTCTCCTGAGAGGTTTATTCCTTGAGATATAGGTCTCGAACCAAGGGATAAACCATTACTCTCTTACGGACAAGGTGTGGTAAAAGGAAGATAGGTAAAGAGTAAAAGAGAAAAGGTTAGTTGGAGTGAAAAGCAGCAGCGGGGTAGGTAAGGTCAGTGAGAGACTGGATAAATCGCTCAAACTTTACATTCTGTATAAAAAATTGGTTTTACCATGTTTTCTATGTTTGGTTGAAAATAATTTCACTATAATTATTTAACTTATTAATTGGGTTGCAAGTAAAGTTTGTAGTAGCAACACTCACTTTTGATGATGACTTTGTCATTGAAACGTGTATGAGTCAATAAATGATTAATTTTTGAGTTTTGTGTATGCCTTTTATTTGTTTTGACATAACCTCACAAGCTAAGCTTAAAGAATAGTTGTATATTTAACTTATGTTTATGTGTATTATCCCAACTTTCATGTGCAACTCTTTGCTAATTCATATATAACTATTCAGGACTCACCACGAGCAAATGATTGTACTTTGAGGTCCACCCGACCATGAGAGCAAGTTATTTTTTTTGCTAAACAATTATATTTATTTTGATCGTTTAAGCCTTGTTACATCTTGTTCAACTCAAATTGAGGTCTTATGGCTTTAACTGTCAATCTGAATCTGATCACACCATCTCTCATTGAAGATCTAGTCACTTCCTTTTCCGCCCTCTCTACAGCTTGTGTATGTTAGCAATTTTACAAGCATGGTAAAAAAAGTTTGTATACATTTTACAAATGGAAGTCCTAAATATCAAGATTTGACAACACAAAAGCTACTATAATGGCATACCAGAAATACCATTTCTTTACAAACCACTTAAAACTACCTTCTTCTAAAATGGTTCCTCTATTTTGGGTTAAGGGAAAATTTTGTATTCTTTTAGTTACAGTTCATTTAATAAGTATTGATTTAAATTGCAAAGGGCATTGTTATTTTTCATGCTAGTGAGTTGTAGCGCTACTGCCTAGCAAGCACCATCATAATCAGAACATGGCATCTTTCTCAAAACATTGTGATATTGTTTCAAGTAAATTTCTTCATTGCAAATGTGTGCTTACAATTCTAATATCTAAAAAACTACTGAACTAAGCTGATGCATGTATTTGGTAATACTACGTATTATGCGGACCATGTAACTGTCCACTTGGCCTTGCGTGTACTACCACTTCTGAAAACATGTTACATATTGAGAATGTTCGATACATCTACAGCTTCTCCAACCGATATGTCTACATGTATATTAAAATTGTTTGTTATTTCATACCGAAGTTAATTTATCATAAAATTTATCTAATGTCAACTGTCTCATGTAAGACAGTGTTTTGACAGCCCTTATCATATTTGTAGGAAAGTATTTATACTGGTCCTCTACCTCCCGTCTTGGCTACTGCGATCTCTCAAGGCCAAGTATGTCATTATGTGGTCTGCACTCTCATAAAATCACATTTTTTGTTAAATTTTTAAAAATTCCCTAAATAAATGAAACGAATTAAGAAAACCTCACTTCCATTGACCATGTATATTACAATGTCTAGAAACCACTAATTTCAGTTACGACTCAATATTATTGTCACCTATCGATAATAAATCTAAATAATAGTAACATTAACACTTTGCAAGCTCGAGCTTTTCTTCTAAATTCTTAAGAATTTGGTTAACACAGACTACATGTTGTAAAGGGTTGGCCCATTATAGCCTACAAAGATCATAATGATGCAAATATGTGATAAGAAGTGACATCATAAAGAATGACCACGTTCCAAGGCCATACCTACCTTAATAGCTTAAAACAAATTTGAGAGGCAGCAAAGTAACGAATATTCCTATAAGATGTTATAGTATGGGGACATGTACTTAATGCCCCAGCTTGAATGGTTTTATAAATTTAGTCACCTTGATAAAAACATGAATGAGTCTTTGACGGTTTTGTGATTAGGATGGAAAACTGATAGAATGAGAATGAAACAAGAAATAAAAACAATCATTTAATATAAATTTAGCTTTACATACACAATTTTAATTTTATTTACAACAGACTGGACAAAGTTAGAGAAGACAGCCAGAATTCATCATGGCATAAGAAGGCTGCTGCAGTGTGACCAATCTGAAAAAAAATCCCTTTTATAAACATTTTTGTACTTGATTAGAAAAGTGAGATGAGAGAAAGGAGATGTCAGGGATCAAGAATGGCGAGAATTGAGTAACATTAATACAAGATAACTTGGGTCTGGTTTGGTCTTTTCCTCAGTAAACAATTATCAGAACAAAAAGGGTTAAGAATGAGATTACTATAAATACAATAAATTTAGTACAGTAGAGTCTTGATAATTCGAGGTGAATGAGACCGAGACCCTCTCGGATTACCAAAAACTTGGATTACACGGAAAAAGTTCCTGAGCATTAGAAAAAATAGGACTTCTAATGAACCCTAATACAGTAATACCCCTCATATCCAGATGAATGTGGCAACAGCCCGAACCGGATTTATTAATAGTGGGAATAAAGACTAGTCCAGCTAATCATGAGTGTCGGCATTGTTTAGTTTGTTTCAAGAAAGTTTATTTTCTGATATGTCAGGCATAAGACTAGACATTTGTGCAGGAATATTTGTTGATTGTTAAAACTTACACGGTAAATAAAGAAAGATATTCATGGCCCATTGATCTTCTGTCATCTAAACATAACTGATACGGGACTTCAAACACAACATAACAGGGAGAATGAGTGACAGCATAACATCAGAATGGAGAGGAAGAAAAATACCGTATCTTTATCTTTATTTTTGTGTTCTTTTGCTTATTACCAAAATATTTAATTTTACTTACCAGGGCTTCTAGTTCTAACGTCACAGCTCAGGCACATATTGTCTGTCTGTGACGGTCTTCCTATCTTGAAGCTAGAACTAGGTTACGTCTGAAATAACGATTGAATGTTTTAAAATACAATATTAAACAATTTATTAATTAAACACAAATCTCAAATCGAACAATTGACAACCAATGTGCAAGAGATTTATTTTAAATTACTGCTAACTATTCTTTACATATATTAATTATTTGTTAAGTGTACAATAAAGCATTACAATTTATGTATCGAGAAGGTAGTAAGTTAAGTATTCAAATTTAATTTTAGAAATGAATATCCAAAGATGATTTCTGCCGTTTATGTGTTAATCATTTATCATTCAGAATTTAAGTTAATTAAAATTAAAATACATTTTCTGCATTATACTCTAAAACGTACCTGGTTAAACAAAAAAATACAAACTTTTACTATTTGGAACTCATAAAAAAAAAGTTCTGGTTTCTTCTGTAAGTTGTATTAATAAACTGGTACATGCCTTGACATCTTAAATTTTGATTAATAAAAGCTTGCAAATTTTCTAAGTCATTTCCGAAATTGCCATCATGTCTATCTCGTTCAAAGACCTTTAGTGAATTGGGCAGTTTGGTATACGCGCGAAGCTGAATTCCCATGAAACCCCCCCTTATTTATTCTTATTACATTTTCGATTGGTTCGCAGGTATCACCTCATGTTTACGTCATATGGCATGATCTGGTCAATTGCCTTAACTTACCAACATCGTACGATGTTTTACATTTTTGCTCGCTAGGAGCGCCTTAGTTCTTACGATAGATTAACAAGTGTTCACCAAAAAAATAAAAATTTTGTTTTATATTGGGTTGATCTAATTATAAAATAAAAATTAAATATGTAAATGCATTTATATGTAACACCTAATTATTTAAGAGTGTTACGTCACATAAAGTAAAAATTAATTGCACTTAATGGTGGAATAATTGTTTACAATTAACAATAATAACTTTATCAAGTCAGTGCAAAGAAAAAGTAATGGGCAACGTGAAATATCACAATATATATATTTAGGTTAGTTCTAGTAGAGCTTAAAGCTCATTTAGGAACTTTTGGACTAGATAGAAAACTGACACTTTCGTAGTGGCAATAGTCCAAAAATACAATCTCTTAGAATAAATAAATGAATCAGGCTTCCAAGAAATGTTTATAGCCATAGAGTCTGAAAAGGAAATAAGTCGGACTTTCAAGAAATGTTTATAACTATACAGTATGCAAAGGAAATGAGTCGAGCTTCCAAAAGAAAAGTCCATATAAAATTCTTGTCACTTATTTACTTAATTTTTAATTATTATAGTATTAGAGTTCATAAAAACTCATTTATTTTTAATGTGTTTCCGTTTAATCTGAGTTTTTGATAATTCGAGGAGGTCTCGGTCCCATCTACCTCAAATTACCTTGTATATATATAATTGTAATATATACAACACAAATACATTTATATTAATAATTATTTAAATTAATATTTAATGTTATTACAGAACCTGTAATATCTTTATTATAATGAAAATAATTATGATGAAAGAATAAGATGATGTAGCATGATTACGAACCTGCAACTTATTCAAATCTTGTCATTTATATTCACAAGTTGTTTTTTCAACTCTTTTATAAATCTTGATAACCTTCTTTTTCCAGGTGTAACTTTATCCCATATATTTTGAATTTTATATTGTCTGAAAATTTTTAAAAAATACATTAATTATATTTTAGGTACTGTAATGTTTAAAGTATCAAATATATATCTACATTAACAAGAAAGGAAAAAACCTAATACAAACTTGTGTACTTTATTAGCAATGGAGAATAGAAACATTTTAAAATATCTCTACCTAACAGGCATTAAAATGGCTAAATATTTCCTTCAACCACTAAAATTATTTTCCTTATGATAATCAATTTTGAATCATTTTATTTATAGTTTTATGTTATATGCACAGTATATTTGATATTAAATTAACTTCTGTTACATTTAGTATTCTAATGTGTGTTACACATGGGTTTTACAAATAAAGGTTACTTTTAAATTGTGTAGCAACAATTCAAACACTATTTAGCAGCTTTAACCAGTAGAACATTGAATATGAATTCGACTATTTACCACTACCAGAGAATTATGTTTAAATATAAATTTTTGATTAGTTTAAAACATTATTTAAACCTAAATTCTTACAAATATCTTACTATAAAAATTGTCCAAATGGTTTATATATTTTTCAGCTTAAAAAGTTTCAAAATGTTTTTGTTTGAGTGTTATGTGGGGTAGGTACAAAAATTTACAATTGTAACAAGTGTCTAAATTCAACAGATAACAGAATATGCAGAAAACAAAAACAAAGTAACGTAAGACATTTTAGTTGGGAACAAATAAAATGTAAATGAATATCAAAGGTTTAGTTTACTTTATTTGCATCTAGTTATCAAGCATTAAAGGTTTGTTGTACACATTCTTGGAGTCTTTTCTGTCAATTTTTAATCGGTGTACAATAACTTTTTCAATTAATAGTAAACTCATTAATGTTTTTGTCATGAGAAATTCAAATGTCTGTAGTGTCCTTTGAATTTAGATTTAAAAAAAGATAAATACCTTAAAAAGACAACAAAATAATAACAAAAAAATACATTTTTATTGATTTAATATTACCTGAACTGAATTTCCATTTGACAACAATCATTGTTTCACTTTAAAATTTATTACACTATGGAAAAAGTAGAAAGATGACCTTCGCCTTTTCTAAAACATACAGCTGTTAAAATGGTACTACAAACTACTGAATATCAGATTTTCCTAAAATTATTGTATTTGAGATTTACTTTATTTTAAGAATTTTATAATTTAATTTAGAAACTTTCATGTTTGTGACATTACTTGTATATCACAGCATTCTTTGACTAGAGTTGTTTTGATCTAGATTTGTAGCTAGGAAGTTTTCCAACCAATAACTTGATCTAGTAGGAGTTTTAACTCTGAACGATAAATATGTTATCAAAATGTACCATCCAATTATTGCAACACATTTTAATAATGACACAGATTTTAGGGTCTTAATTGAGTTCATTGAACGTTGACAATCTAGTATTTTACTTACTTCACTTTCCCAATAATGCAGGTTGTAGAAATGTCACTGGCTTTTAAATCTCTTGAAGTTATATTAATACTTATTTTAATCCAGCAACGACTTGTCATTGTAAGCAAATCAAAAGTCAATCTAAAATGTAAAAAATTACATAGGTGAAATATTATGATTAAAAGAGAAAATATGGAAGTTTCTTGATGTAATTATCTTGAATTCACTGATTAAACTAAATTTGAACTACTTAACTAAGTGAATACGTAATTGCTTACACGTTTCAAAACGATCGTTTCTTTTACGAAGCTACCCTCTACTAGCGGCTTTTGGCTCTTTACAAACGGTATGACAGGGTTGGATTTATGACAGTGGGTGAGTTGTCGGCATTTTGTGTGATGTATTGTACAAAAAACTCCACTACCAAATATCCTACAAAACAACAAACACTCTAAGAAAACATATACAACCTTTTCAAAAAGAAACTGACACATACAAACTCTCAGGTATTTACAAATTAACTTGCAATGATTGTCCCAATTATTACATCGGCCAAACCGGCAGGTCATTCTGGCCAACCCTCTCATACCTTTTGTAAAGACCCAAAAGCCGCTCGTAGAGGGCTAGCTTCGTAAAAGGAACGATTATTTTGAAACACGTCAGCAAGTAAGCAATTATGTATTCACTTAGTTGAGTAGTTCAAATTTAGAAGAAAATATGGTTTAACATATTTTGCAAAGTACTATACAATAGAGCCTAATTAAAACACCACGTTAAAGAGACGTTCCTTATACTGTGTGTGCCAAAATAAACAGTACTGAAACAGTTGTAAGATTTTATTTACTTAGTTTTAGAAACACATGCAAGTAAAATGAAAATAAATCTGTTAGACTCGGGTATAAACATGTTCTCGATAACCTCCGTTCAATTTGAGCAAACATTTGTACCGTTCTTGAACCGCATTTGGTAAAGAGCGGTTGTTTCATGGTCCTTACAGCCTACACATGGTTATTTATCCTGTAGTTGGACAATGGGGGTTGGTAGGTTATCGCAGAAAATCTTTTCATGATCCCCCAGACGTAGGCTTCAGGTGGAGTAAGATCAGAGGAGTGGGCTGGGTAAGGAAACCTTATTCTAAGGGAGATGATGGAATTGCCAAAAGTTACTTGAAGGAAAGCAATGTTGCCTAAGGCAGTGCGGCTGGTTGCATCATCTTGCAGAAACCATTGTGAACAAAAATGGGTACAACAAAATCTCCTGAACTCTTCTATGAAACAGTCAAGAATGGCCCTATATCCATCATTTTACTACAGCCGATTCAGTTTCAGTATGGAGCTGATTCAGTTTATTTTGGCGCTTAGGTAGTTCCCACCGAACTGTGTTTTGAAGATCTGTATTTCATACCATCCGTCTCAGGCACGTAAACAAGACCCACACAACTCACGCCAGCAAAGACAAACTTCTGTTTCCGCCTGTAGAATCCATATGAAGAATTTGTGAAAAACATTGGTTTATAATTAAAATTAAAAAAAAAAAATAATAATAATAATACTATCCAAAGAGCGGTAGGCTGATAATGGTTTACTGTAGTTACTTCTTCTCAAGAGACATTTTAATTTGGGGAAGGGGCTTTGTTAGACTTATATTATATTTATAACACTAAATGCTTTTAAAAATTCAAATTTTATTTTCTTTGTGTTAATCTTATAATTGTTCTATACTTAATATTTTCCAAAGACTTTTATAAAGTTACGGGGCTATCTTTATTTATGAAGTGGTTCTTGTTATTTGGAGCACTAGTTAATCAAACCAGTTATTTAATTGGACTAAAAATGTTTAAAAAACGAAAATGAATCCATGTTATACACAAAAAAAAAGGTTGGCCAATTAGTCCGAAAAAGTGCTTACTTTGTCTAGTATTGTTTTTCATTTTTATTTTAGTGTACATGCCAAGTGAATAGGTTCAGTACATACAATAACAGAAACATCCACTGTAAAACAGAATATTGTCTCTGTTAGAAACTCTATGAATGCACATTTGAAAAAGCATTTCTCTTTGCTACTCACTTTTTACTAAAAAGCGACAAACATTCTACTGATTCTATAGGGCTTTACCTTGAATCTGTGAGACTAGATCGACATTTGTTTGTAAACACAGGTGTGGTCATTATGTTTACATACAGCGTATAGTTACAAATCCTACGTTCATACAGAACACTGTATTTTAGACATATTGAACTATACCTACCTTAACTTGCTACTTTGTGAGTGCATATTTCGGCATGTTTATTTATTCTGTTTGAAATCCTGAGTAATATTTGTGAAAACAACAAAAATCGAGACTATCTAGCATTTAGTAAAATATGCTTACTTATTACTCTATATCTTCAACCTTCATTTAATAGGCAGCCCATTAAAATGGACCAAACCATGCCACAATCGGTCTAGTTATCCAGATTCTACTGCATTTTTTTAAAACATATTTTCATTTAATTACTTTCTTCTTTCTGTCATAATAGTTTTATTTTATAAAAGGGATTTGGTGTTAACACTTTAGCTGCCAGCCACAATATCTGTGTTTTCCTGGAGAATTACCAAAATATTTGAAGCCTATTTTTGAATAAGGTGTACTTATTTTTTGTTCTCCTATAATATCTAAGCACAAAAATATGTTTCTTATCATAATATATATATATACACGTATAGGGCCAATTGGCCTGACATAGTTTTTTTATAATGTAAATGACACCTAAATAAACTCCGTCGGGATTGTTTTTGAGGTATTTCTATTTTCTTATCTCTGCAACACACTATTAAAATTATTTTGTTTTGTGTGTAAACAATAAACAACAAAATCACATTTTCATGTTCTGTTTGCCCACATAATAAGCTGACTGGCGAGTAAAGTGTTTTGGCACTCATCACGAAGAGACGTAAAAGTGTCACTTGTGATTGATTTGTGAGTTTATAATTATTTTGTATATAGAACGGAAGTGTAAACATATTCTCTGTCTGATAAGTAATGCTTCAGATACGATAAATACTACACAAGATTTCATAACAAGCAAAAGTTTTGAAACTTAGTAATTAACTTTTTTAGGAATTTACGTTATAATTTACTTTTTAGTAAGTACGAGTTTATCTAAGTGTACCAATGTTTGTACTTAATTTCAACCAAGACAGTTTTTTTAAGAATTATTATACAACTAAATATTTAGTCAACATTTCTGACTTACTGTTTAGCTTTTGTGAAATTTTGAAAACAATAGTGAACATAAATATAATACGCCATTAAAAATTATTTATTTTATTGTGAAAGTATATAAAGATAAACTTCCTTCAACTAATTAATTTGTTTGATTGGAATAATCAACTCAACTTCACTAAAATTGTTATGGACTGTGTCTCGGGCCATAAATCCTGACAAAAAGTTCCTAAAATAACATCATGTTTATATTACCATCGGCATTTATTATCAAACAAAAACCATCGTTTTTTACTTTATTTTGCCTATAATGAGTATATTACTCCTCCTCTACTTTTAATTCTTATTATTTTACATCTTGAGATAAAATAATTTGCTTATTACACTTTGAAATTACTTACGACCAGACATTCTGTTAACTATAAGTTGTTAAACTGTTAACTTACACTTGGAGGAAACGTTTTCGTCTTACGTCTTCTTCAGCCTCATCAGAAGTCGTAAGACGAAAACGTTTCCTCCAAGTGTAAAGTTAACAGTTTAACAACTTATAGTTAACAGAATGTCTGGTCGTAAGTAATTTCAAAGTGTAATAAGCAAATTATTTTATCTCAAGATGTAAAATAATAAGAATTAAAAGTAGAAGAGGAGTAATATACACATTATAGGCAAAATAAAGTAATGAAACATGTTCTAAATCAAGATATACTATTTGATAAACAGCTGATTACAGGACGCTTGGAAATGGATTATCTAGAAATGTCTTATATGCTGGGAAAATCACTTAACAATCAGGAAATGATTATATTTTAATCGTCAATAGAAAATTGGGTAGACTAGGGGAGAGCGGGGCTCTCCCGTACACTTAAGCAAGAATTGTTGTTGCTTAGGTAATATTGGGTATTCCATTGTAAGAAAAAGAGAAACATGTACTTTGAATCATCGGCTAATGCTTACACAATAAAAAATCTGAGTTATTCCACTGTTCATATTTTTTCAATTAAGGAAGAATAATTGTGTTACTGTACGGTATAGCCCCAGGGGTAGGGGCTATTCCGTACGGTTGGAGGGGCTATTCCGTACGGTTGGAGGGGCTATACCGTACAGTAGAAAATCACATTAATAAATAACATAATTGGCTAATGTAATAATTTAATTACATAATTACTTCTACACATTAATTTAATAAGCCTATAAAGCCACTCAGCAAAGATAAAATTTAGCATTTAGTTCAAGTGATGAAAATATACAAATTGTAAATTTTTTGTAAGTTTGTATAGGCCCCTAATATTCTAAAAATTTAAATAAAAATGAAAATATTGTTCAAAAGTTAGACATTTAAACAATAATCACAAACAAAATTATCTGGTGACTCTACAGCACTGCAAGCCGAGTGAACCCATCCTGCACATGTGGAACACCTAAACCAGAGTTCTTTATCCTTTCCGAAATCCCCACATAAGAAACATGTGTCCTTCGACCCCGATGCTTCTCTTGGAATTCCTCTTTCAACAAGTGACATTTCTGGATCCATCTCATCAAAGGAATCATCGTCACAAATATCTTTCAAGTCAGTGCGATCGTCTTTTGATGATGACTCATCAAACCTTATATTTCTTCGAGTTTTGAATTTTCCAGAGCCTGCTGCCTGTGAAGAGGTGTTTTTTTATTTCGAATTCCCTTTAGTTTTAGGCCTACGTTTGGACATCTTTTTGTCTTGATCTGATTTTTTAGCCCTTCTTTTTTAGTCATAGGCCTACGCATAACTTATCTTACCTTGCAATTGCTCAATTTTTTCCTTCAATTCTTTCACTGTAGCCGATTCTTCTAATTTTGATTTATTTGGCGAATTCGTAAAAATAATTGAATGTTGTTGCCTTGGAGTTAACTTTATTGTTTTTGGCTGAGGTGTTGGACAAAGAGATTTAAAAGATAGGTCTACTACATTAGATTGGTTAGGTCTACTTTCGTGCACTCTTTCAGGTTCAAGGTTTAGGCCTATATTGTCAGTAGTTGTTTCTTCAATTTGCATTCAAATTAGTTTGCACTAAAGTTGAACTATCAGCAATAATCGTGTCTTCTACTTCAGGCAATCTCTGTTCCACCTCCAACAGCACTGCAAAATCCTCCTCCGTGAATTTATCAGGATTAAGCGGGAATATTCCTGCCGATTCAAAGCCACTTATGCCTTTTGCTATGTTGGCAATCTTCACATAGGCATTGTTAAAAATAGCAGCAATGTCATAAGGTGTTATCTTTTCATGATGGTGTGACCTAAGGAAATTGTCACATTCTTTATTAAATGCTGCTTTTAGGCTGCTAAAAAAAGTAATGTCCAATGGCTGAAGGCGATGTGACGAGTGTGGTGGAAGCGTTACAACAATTACACCATTCTCCTTACACACATTGTACGCTGCTAAGGTAGTGTGGGCCTTGTGGTTATCCATTACTAGAAGAACGGGTTCCTCTTTTGATGGCTTCACATGAGAGACGAAATGGTGTAACCAGGTGACAAATAATTCTTCAGTGATCCACCCATTGTGACTACAATGGTAAATAGCATTTGGTGGTCCACCTTTTACCAAATTAGGGCTCATTCTCTGGCGAGGGAAGATGAACATTGGAGGGATGTATTCACCTGCAGCGCTCATTGCACAACAGACTGTTATATTCTTACCCCGTTCCCAGCTAGTTGCAGCACCCACTTGCTTAGTTCCTTTTGGGCCTAAAATCGTTGATGGTCTTTGAACTGTGGATATACCAGTTTCATCAAAATTAAATATTTTTGAAGCTGGAAACTTATTTTTGTCCATTTCAGTTGATAAATTGGCGAAGAAAAGATCCACTTCATGTTTATTGAATGCTGTAATTCGACTCATGCTTGTTGCCTCTGGTTTTCGGACACTGATTCTGGGGTTCCTCTTCAAAAATCCATGAAGCCAATCATGTCCTGCTAATTTTGATACCTTGTTGAATGGATGTGGAATACCATTTTTTTCAGCATATTCATAAACTAAGCGGCATAGCTCAACCGAGAAAATTCCGTAGAATACTTTAGCCAGAAGTAAAACTTGTTCCGCAATTTAATTTTCTTGCACTTGCGTAAATACAGGTTTATGTCCTAGAGCTAACTTTAATGAGTCACGAGTCTTAAGTCTATCTCTCAACTTCATTACCGGAATGTCGTATGCCCTAGCTGCCTCTCTTAGTTTTTTAATATTATGTATGACATCATTAATAGCCAACTTCATTGCTTCTTCGCTCCAATTGGCTCTTTGGGTTGTTCTTTTATATTTACGAACCATCTGAAAATAAAACCATAACATTATAGCTAGTAATAATTTATTTCTCACTTCATTAAAATATAAAATAACAATGTTTATGAGTTCTCTTTCATGAACTGCTATTTATTAATGATGCCATAACAAACCATTGGGGGCTAAACCATACACAATGGGGGCTAAACCGTACACAAGTGTACGGTTTAGCCCCATCCTGCACCTCGTGGCAGTTTAGTAAGCTAACCTAAAACTTCGTCCATCAACTAAATATCACTAGTTATCAAATGATAGCTTAAGAAACGTAATTTCCAATGATCTAATATTTACTGTGTTATAAGTAAAGGTTTTCTACTTACCTCTTATTCGGTACTGTCGCAAAATTATAACAAAACACACAAAATCAAGATTCTTCACCGTCAAACTGAAACTAGTACACTCAACAAAGAAAAACTCAACTACATAAGCTTGCATGATCTGCCACAAGGCTGCGACACCAATGGAATTCCTCTAACATAGAATCTCGACACAAAAATGGGGTGTACGGTTTAGCCTCGCTGTGCAATATAGCCTCGATCTCCCCTATACTGAAAATATATGCTCTAGTTAAGAAGAATGTGTAAACAATGAACGTTGCTAATTATATTACAATAGTTCATAAAGTTGTGTCAATAATTTTAACCCTTTGATCAGCATTCACGTACCAGTACATGAGATTGCACTACGGCCAGCGGGAGGATTCCAGTACATGTACGTTCTACCATTTCTCTCAGATTAGCATTGCTGTACGTTTACAATTTTTTCCTGTGCTGTATTCTAGGTTAAGTATTTGCAAATATCTGGACAGTAAATACTACACAGAGTATATAGTCACCATTCTTTTGTGTTTAAAGTCTATAGGTTTTTCCACGTATTTATAGTTCGATTCGAAGTTTGTGCGAAATTTAACAATGAATAAGTATTTTACAAAAAAAGGTTAACAGATAATTTTAGCAAAGATATTGTCAGTAAACGTAAGATGAAGTTGGGTTAACATGAGAAAATAAGTAATAAAAAAATAGTAATATTGACAAATATTACGATAATTTTAAAAAATTAGAGAAAAATAAAGAAAAAATTAGAAAAAAAGAAAAAGTGTAAAAATCTTTCAAAAATATGTTACTCTCAGGGGCAATATCAGGGCAGGCACATGTTGATAATGAAAAGGTTAGATACGTGTTTATTATTTTCTGTGTATTATTTAATCATCTATGTTTCCTACAAGATATTTTAAAAGGCGCTACTAGATATTTTTTGTTATTTTAAATTTACCTTTTCCAAATGCCTCAACCTGATTTCCTTGAACATAGAGGGCATACAATTATTATGCCAGTAGATATAATTTGATTACATAAAACAACTAAAAAGTGCTAAATTGATAAGAAAAATAAAGTTAGATAAGTGTGAAAAAATACCAAGATGAAACCAGTACTAGGTAATGGGTAAGAAGGGGCGGGATGTTTCTTCAATTGTTCAAAGTAAAACTACAAAGGTTTGAGGCAAAATATAAAATAAAAAGATTAAGATTAATTAACAATAAAATGAATGAAATTTTAGCAGACTTACAGAAGACAAAAAAAGCCACAAGTTTATAGTGAATAGCAGAAAACAAAATCCACTGATTATAAAATTAGGATGTGATGAATGGTAATAAGTGTTACAAGTAAACAGTATGATACTTACATGTTGTTTGTTAATTCAGCACAATAGAACAGGCAAACAAACTTTAATTCTTCAATAAACTCTTTAGTTTCAAGTATATTTGCTTGCATCTGGTCTAACAAATCTATTATTCTGGATGCAGTATAAAGAGGATAAACAAAGAGTAAGGAGAATTCGTGTTTGATTCTGTCGATGCCATACCTATCCCATAGTGTTTTGCAACCTGAAAAGTGATAAAAAAAATTGAACAAAATATTGTAATTTACAAAGTTTGTGAAAGAATTTGTTTAACACTTTCAGCGCGGATCACGTAATTTTACGGGTACGTAAATTTAGCGTACTCTGTGATGTTTTTCTGAATATTAGTAACACATTTCACCATTAGATAAACGCAATCCATTACTACTGACTTATTGCTAGCTGTTTACAAAGATGATCTAATCAGGTGATAGATTTATGATCATGAGCAACTTTCACATAAATGACAGTCGGCTTTGTAAACAGAGGGGAGAACCGAGAAAAGGACAACTGTGATCCTTTTCATAAAGTACGGCCTTTATTATAAACTTTGTGTATGCATTTTTAAAAACGCATTCCTGTCTGGAGATGCATCGGTGACAGAGGTCAAGTCGTCTATTACTCAGTTGGCTTGCTACTAGTAAGCAATTTTTAGAACAAACACCAGTACCAGGAAAAAATAAAATACAAAGTATGTTCAAAGTGTGTTCTGCAAAGGGGTCAAAAGGGAGTGGGAAATCCAAGAGGTAGGACACATATTTCTGGTTTTGTGAGTGTCCCATTATGCAAAGAACCAGGTTTCAAGGTTTATCACACACAAAAATTTCACTGTATAAGTAACTTTGTCTACATATATAAACAGTTGTTTCGTATAAATACTAACAGTGTAATGTATTCAGTTTTGTGAAAAATTATTTAGTGCACTTTCGTTTGATTTGGGTTTTTCTTCAAAAGAGATAGTTATAAAACGTTATTTTAAATATATAAATTCAAATATAAAGTAATTGTGTAGTATATCAAAATAAAGAAGAAATCAGAACGATCCAGCCATGTAAGTTTCATTTATATAACTTCTATAGGTTGAAAGTTACGATTTTTTTTAAACACCCAAAAACTTCCAGCATTCCACCATAGAACATGGGCCGGCACTCGAAGTGTTAAACAATAGATCCCTAAAATTCTCAGAAGTTCTTCATGCTTGAATATTCACTTTGTTACACTTGCTAAAAAAGCCAAATTTCATGTATGATAACGTAACCGTAAAAGCATGCTGTTGGACAAAGATGTTATTCTATGAAGAAGAACTTACTTAAAAAAGAAAGGGCAAACGATTTATTATTTGAACAAAGCGTGGGTCAATGCTGGCCATACAAAATCAAAGATATATGGACAGATAAATCAGTCTATTTGAGTTAAGATGTTTTCCTCAGAGGTCTGTCGGCTGGTTTAAAATGTCCATCCGGAAGACATTCATTGTCATTCATGTTGGGCCACAAAAAGATTTTGTGACCTTACTATTTCATCATTCCAATTCTCTTGTGGGAATGATTTAGTGTAGCAGTATTAGGTGTGGGCCTATTTGCTAATGCATAATTGTGAACCGAACTCCTTACTTACTTCTTCGTGCAGGCGTCCAGCTCAACTAGAATATCTTGCCATTTTGTCACAATTGGTCTAAGGATGTCTCTTATAGGTAATGGGTAAGGGAAGTTCAGCAGAATGTGTTCAATTGTTTTGCTTTCCACACCACATAGTGCACACAACGGAGACTCTGTGAGATTAAAACGAAAAAGGTACTCCTGTGTCACCAGATGGCCGGTTCTTGCTCTGGCAGCAAAAGATGCTGTTGATCGTGCTACTTTCCTATATTTATCCTCGACTGGTGGTTCTGGTTGGAGCTGGTAAAGGTGTCGACCAGTAGACTCTTTTCCCCAATTTTCACACCAAAGTTTTCGGAAAACTTCCCTGCTTACACTTTTGCAATGTAGCAGCGAGTGTTTGCCTTCATCTGTAGGTCCCATGGTTAAGGCTATTTTTGCAATTTCGCAACCGAACTCCTAGTTTACTATACCATACACACGTTTCATCTGCTGCAAACACATTCTGAACTAATAGTAGTACTAAAATACATTGCTTTTAATTACAATAAAAAGGGAATAACCCCCATACCACTAAAATATAACTGATAATACAGGTTACCTAAGATTAAACCCTCTTTTAAGGAAATAATGAACATACTCCTCTTAATTTCCTCTTTCAAGGGTTAAATCGTAGGTAAATTGTGTTATCCGTTATTTTTGTGGTATTGGGGTTGTTTTCAATATTTTTATTGTAATATATTGTACCACTGTGCTCTTGATATTGTATATTGCTTTTAATACTGGATCATATAACAGTACCAATAATTTTCTTTTTTGAGAATAAATCAGGTTATTATTTTTTATATAACTTGAAAAAAATTTGGAGATGAACAATAATTTCTTATACAGGCACCTTCAGTGAATTTGGGTCATTATTTAAATCAATAATTACAAAAATTCATTGCTCATTTCCTCTAAAAACTGGGTTAATGTATTTTAGCTAGTTGCAGTTTGTTGTTCATTCTTTTTCCCCACAGGATAATTTTTTAAAAAAATGTCACAATTTCCTTCTCGATAATAAATCACCAAAGAAAGTAAATACCTTGCATAAGCAAATTACGCATGTTAGACTTGTGTTCTAACACGTGAAAAGAGTTACAATTCAAATAAGTGGAATAGCACTTTTCTGAATGAAATACAGAAAACCATATCTTAGTAAACATCCAATTCTTATAAAGTTATTGGCAAAATTTTTGAAGTAGTAAATAAACTATTTCTATACTGTGGTTAAGAATTTGTTTCTTATCAGAAAGGTGCTTGGTTCCCCTTGAAACATCCATGTACAGATTTGAAATTTTATATATTAGTAGATATAATCTGAAATTTTATTAAATTCTGACAGGCCATATTCCAAATTCTATTTTGTATTCAATTTTAAAGTAATGTTATGATTTTTATATATAATTTTGGTTGGTTATTATTTTTCCTTTATCAAAAATTTAATGTACAAGGATTTGTATTAATCTTATGTATAAGTTAAAATGATCCAAGTTCATTCTGTTACCTGGGCAGGGAGGGGGGCTCTACGCTTTGTTAAGAGTAGAGGTTGCAGCGTTCTGGGTGGGGGCAAGTAGTTTGGTTATAAATAAGGGAATTGTATAGAGTTAGCTAATATGTATTGTCATGTCTCTGAGGATGGTTACTTTGTAACCAAAATGTATATAAGACTAGAATAAAAATATTTGTGGTTAGAGGTTGTGTGTATTTATACTAGACTGAACTTTTTTTGACCTGCTAGTTTGGTGATGTAATGACTAATGGCCTGGAACAAATCAAGATTTGTTTCAGTAAAAACTGATTTATCAGTTTAAAAATATCTTTCCTTTGAGGAGAACTTTATACTGCAAAATATCTTCAAATATTTTAATTAAATCTTCAAAACTAAAGTTCTGAGTAGCCTATTACATTAAAACGGAACTTATAAAAGGTTTCACCATACAACCAAGATGCTAACTAAATTCATTATTAGAGAATATTTTTTAAGCCTATATAACTTAAAAGAATTGAGAATCAAAAGAAAAGTTTGAGAATCTAAATTGGAACCGGAATAGAAAATTTTAGATATCGGCCTATCGTTATTAGTAACTAATAATTACTAACTTTTTGTAACTAGTGACAATTCAATCATGTATCACATGGCAGAAAATTGAAAAAAGAATAAATCAACACAGTCTTTGTGTTAGAAAGACTTACTTAATAATACAGTTTTATAATAGGCTATGTTTAGTAGAATCAGTTATACTATTTTACAATTATGTATAAAGTTATTATGTTTTACCTACAAGCTAATTTCAATTTTTCCTGCAGAAAAAAATAAATCTAGTTACATTAAAATGTTATGTATCGAATACCTTTTTTGTTTTCTACCAAAGTAACATCTCTAAAACCGTCATAAGTCTGTACTACACGCATTTCCAAGTTTAATACTCCAGGCAGCAACTCTATTGACCACTCATCATATATTTCTTTCACAGACCATTTCTCTCTGAAAATTTTTAATTTTATATAAATAAACTGTATTTAAAAAATAAAAATGTATTAAAAAAATGCGTATAAGTATTGTGAAACCTTAAAAGAATTGTATATTTATCTCAATCAATCAATATTTTCCTTAAATTGCCTTTATTTATAGGAGCAAAATTAGAATAGAATACATGCATCTCTATTCAAATTCACCTGCTTATTGATATTTCCATAAATTCAGTATTATACTAGAATAAGAGAAACCCACATCATATTAATCTTGACTTTGATTAATCCTGATCAATATGAGTAAATTGATGATGGATCACATTTATGAAATTTTAATATGCAAACCCTTTCTTCTCTCAGGACAGCACACTGGATTCAGCACTGCGAGACATTTTTACCATCCCCGATGGTTATCATAGGAATATGGTACTGCAAGTCACCAGTCCCAGTACATTCAGTGGCGTGAAGTGTACTGACAAGTGAAGTAGTGTGTGTTACATATTTCATGAAAATGAATGCAGAATAAAAAATGACTGTTACAGCGTTGTGGAATCTCGTCAAGTTTATGGATGATGGCCCTACAGAAAAATGTAGGTAACTTTCCACCCAAAACAGAAGTCTATCCAAGTCAACATCACTCTCTTGCCTTGATATTAGCAATGATTTGTCTTATGCCTTTTGCCCAATGGACGAAAAATAACAAGCCAGTACAAAAGCCTTGCCTGATGCAGTGTGCAGCACCTCCATTCAAACTAATACAACTTTCTTCTTCTTCCAATTGCTCTCATTTAGCTTAAGCCATTTGAGATCTTGCCGACCAATACAACACAGGTAACTCCCTTTGTTGTCCTTTCCTTATCTAGTCCACTGTAGAGCAGGAGGTGGTCCCTGTCCATAATAGATGTTTGGCATGCATATATAGTGCACCTGTTGGAAAATTAATACAACCACATTGCATAAGGCGTCTCAAAGCAAAACATCGTGCTGCGTCACGCCATATCCGGTGTGCGACCGCTTTATACTTAATTTTTCAGCTAATATTATTCAATAAGTTTTGATTTTGTTACGCTATACAATATACTATATATTTATGAGGTTCTATATATATGTGATAGATTTATCTTTGAAATACAGTAGAACCTCAATATAAAGGACTCTATAAACAGCTGCTGAACTGAATTACACTATCATTGAATTTTACCTAACAATATCTACAGTGAATGTCTTCAATGATTTTTAATGAATGTAAATAAAACTTACACATGTTTACAGTCAGTTTATTATCTTTTAAAATTAATTTATTTAAATTTTATGTGGATTTTAAACACTTTATTGTTTTATAATGAACTTTCATTAAAATGGTCAACCCCAATTAATTTGTTATAGTGAGGTTCTACTGTATATGTTAATGAAAACTGTACATACAAATACAGGGTGCAGCAGCATAACTTCCTTTTTTTAAATGCTCGCCATTCAGTTAGTTGATGTCATAGCGGAGCGCTAGTGGTCTCGTTCAAGAGGGGGTACAGTAAAGTTTTGTCCCGACACGTTTCAGTCGCCATCATACGTTGGAATAGTGAGGAGTGTGCCTTTGCCGTTGAGGCCTACTTTTCAAGCGGATGTTCAGTTATTGCAACACAGCGCGCATTTAGGAATCGCTTTAATGTAGCCCCGTTGGCTCCCGTCCCAGACAGCAAATCAATTGTTACATGGGTCACTACATTCAGACAAACTGCAAGTGCGACAAAACGAAGAACCGGAGTCCCTCGGCCCGTTAGATCACCTGAGAACATTGAAGCAGGGGGAGCGTCAATGTTGCGATCACCACGGCGTTCTGCGCGCAAACACGCATCTGCCCTTGGACTATCCGATCGTTCTTTGAGAAGAATTCTTCGTGATGATCTTCATTTTCATCCCTATAAGATGGCGATAGTGCAGGAACTTTCAGAACGTGACTTCAATTCTTGGATGAGCGCGTGTGAGCTTCTTCTTGATGTCGTTTCCGAGGGTGCTATTGTTTTTTTTAGCGATGAAGCCCATTTTCATTTGTGTAGGTCGGTTAACAAACAAAACATGCGCTACTGGGCTGACAACAGCCCTCGAGAATTGCATCAAAGGCCTTTGCATTCACTCAAAGTCACAGTGTGGTGTGCAATTTCCTCAGCTGGAATTATTGGTCCCTGGTTTTTTGAGGAAAATGAGGTTACAGTGACAATGAATTCGGACCGGTATGCTACAGAATTTTTTTTTCTCACGGCTAGAAGAGTTGGATTTGGGGGGGGGACACTTGGTTCCAACAAGACGGTGCAACAGCATCGATGGCTGTTTTAAGGGAACACTTTCCAGAGCGCCTTATCTCAATTAGAGGCGATTTGGAATGGCCGGCACGCTCTCCCGATCTGTCCCCTTGTGATTTTTTTCTATGGAGTTTTTTTGAAATCTCGTGTTTATGTGAACCGTCCAAGAACCCTACAAGATTTGAAGACCAACATCCAAGAAGAAATTGCCAACATAACACCTGCTACGCTAACAAGAGTCATGACAAACGCCAGAAATCGGTTTACGCAATGTATGGAGAATGAGGGACGTCACCTAACAGATATGATCTTCAAAACAATGTCAATAAAAACTTTAGACATGTACCTACATTATGAAAAATAAATAAATATTTTCAGATGCATACAATAGTTTTTATTGAGTTTTCAAAAAAGGAAGTTATGCTGCCGCACCCTGTACAATGACAACTGTTACATCAATTTTAATGTTTTCACTATATCAACAAAGATGGAAGAGACCTTAACTGTTTTTGGAAATATATGGTTTTCCTTTTCTTTGGTGTCTATATTAAGAAGATACCCCAGTAATTTACTAATTTAAGGCTCTCAAAATTATATCCAATCTAATAAACATAAAAAACCCTTTCAATTCTATTGCAACTAAGTTAACAGTATATAGTACAATAAATAGTAATTTATTCCATGGAATAAGAGTACATCAGTAACTTATTCAGGTTACATGTTCACAAATTAATATTTATCAGCATGTATAAACACAGTACTAACAGACTTTCAGGTACAGTTATTAAATTAACGATAGTCAATCTTGTATGTTTTGTCCAGACCTGGTGAATTATAATAATTCTTTATTGAATGTCGCGTTGGAGCTCAACTTGGACTGATACTCCGAGGATATTTTCACAGTAGTGCAACAAAATCATGATTGTCAGAGTAAATAGGAAGTTGTGACAGAAAAGCAACAATATTTCTATATTCAGCTTCCTGACCTGTATACAAAATGAATAAAAATATGTCTTTTAAATAAAAGCTGAAAAAGCCTTTTCGAAATGTGGTAATTTATTTTAACAGTGTAAAAAAACTGTCGTTAAAACTGTCATTACTAATCGCTGTATAAACATAACCTCATATTTAAAAGACACTTGTTTGTCATGTAATATTTCAGGAATAACAGCACTGTTATACCATATTATTATAGAAGTATATTAAAATATACCTACAAAGTATCTGCTTAAGATAGCTTTTATTACAAATAAGAAACAAAAAAAGTAAAGTTTTCTAATGTGTTCTAAAGAATTGATGAAGTAGAGCAACTAACATACGTTTGTACATCAAATGACATCTTATAATAAAAGTAGGTTATGCGATATGTAGTCGCTTGTTACATTCGACATTAGGCTTGATATACACCAAAGCTATCCTGACTGGATACTATGTTTTTAGATTTTAAAACTGGTATGAAATAATAATTTAATATAACATTACATAGTATTTTATGTAATACAGAAATACAGTCCAATCCCGGTAGTCCAAAACTCTCACTAATCCAAAAAGATTTACGAAATGACAACAAGAAATAACTCTAAATAACTTTATAACAAGAAATCGATTATAAGAGGTTCAAAGAAGAAAGGCCACATTGTTTTTGTTTGCTTTGCAATGTCTTCAGTCTATACAAAGGTATGCATAGCATGTGTACGTTCAGGTAATCCGAAATGGGCGTACATTTATTATTTCAGATTTTCGAGACTCTACTGTACTCAGTTTATATAGATTGATGGATATTTAGTCAAATAGCAAATAGTCTATATAGCAAATTGATGTACATAGTGTGGTTGTATATTCAGGTTATATATGACCTCTTTTAATTTGAAGAATTATCTAAGGTTTGCAATATTTAAATTACTTTATTTTTGTTTACAATAAAATTTTAAAACATTTGTATGAATTTTAGAAAATTAACAGTGGTGGAATAACTGTCCACAAGTAGCCTAGTGTATTTCGCCAAACATTCTTCTTCTTCCATGGCCCTACAGTCTGATGTGGACCTTGGCCTCCTCTATGAGCCTTTGCCAGATAGCTCGATCCTGTGTTTTGATTTTCAGTTCCTCAAATTCAGCAGGGTTCTGGTATCCTGAGTGACCCGATCCCCCCATCTAAGTCTAGGACGTCCTTTTGGTCTCATTTTGTAGATAGTTCTATCTAACAGGCTTCTGGGTACATCACTCTCCTCCATCCGGGCCACATGCCCTGCCCAGCGTAGTCTTCCAATTCTTATTACTTTGCCTATATTGGGTTCTCCAAACAGCTCATAAACATTCACAGGACTATGAAACCTCCTGAGGATCTTCCTCTAAAAGATAGCGAGGTTGTTTTCCTCATTCCTTGTTAATGCCTAAGCTTCAGAGGTATAAATTAGTATGGGACGCATCAACGTCTTGTACAGCATCATTTTTGTTTTCCTACTCAAATACTGGGAACCTTAAGTGTTTGTGTGATCTAAAGTAGGCTTTATTGGCATAGGCTATCTTTTTATTCACCTCAATGGAGACCTTTTTATTGGAGCTGACAATGGATCCCAGATAAGTGATTTAGGACACCCAATCCTCCATTCTCAATCTGGGCTTGGGACCAGGCTACGGTGGATTGCTAAACATTAGATTCTTGTTAAGCAAGAAAGGTAGAGATCTAATAAAATAAAAAATACTGAAGATGAAAAATTATATTTCATCTGGTTTTTGTGAAAATAAACAAAAGATATTCTCCACAGAAATCTAAACTGCAAAAGAAGTAGAAATAGAAATGTTCATACAATTGTTAAAATTAAATAACTATGCAAACAAATAGAAGTTTGATAAGTATAACAAAAAGAGAGAATAATAAATTCACAAAAACCTCTTAACCACAAACATTCTTTATTTTACCCTTATGTACATTTCAGTTACAAAGTAACCATCCTCAGAGAGATAACATACAAAGACTGATTAACGCTAGAAAAATACCTTATTTATAATCTACAGAACTAGTCACTCCCACTCCGACCGCCGCGGCCCCACCTGTTAAACAAGGCGTAGCCACACCCATCGAGTGAAAGCAAGATATCTTACTTCAACTTACTAAAATATAAATTAAAAATACAATAAATACATAATTAAAATTGTTTTTTGAAATTATAACCAACACAAAATTTAATATAAAAATCATAATCCTATTTAACAAATGAAAATAAAATTGAATGAGGAATAGGACCTCAATCAGAATTTCATAAATTCTCAGGTTTATGTTTACTAATTTTTAAACTTTCGAAACTATTTAACAACTTATTAGTTCTAACATTCTTAATTAACTTGACATTATTAACATCTAGATTGTGATTGGTCTCTAAAATATGGGCAGCAATACTAGACTTATCAGATCTTTGGTATTTAATATCCCTAATATGTTCCTTAAATCTAGTTATTGCTTTTCGGCTTGTCTGCCCAATATACATTTTATCACAATCCTTACAATTAACTTGGTAAATCCCTGATTTATCAAGTGTTTCTACTTTATCTTTTGCATTACCTAATAAATTTTTAAGGTTATTATGATTTTTATACGCAACTCTCAATTTAACATTCTTAAAAATTCCCTCCAACCTTTTGGTTAAAACTTTGTCAAAAGGTAAACTAATAAAACGGCTTTCTTCTTTAGTTTTCAAAGGTAATGTTGTTAATTTCATCCGAAAAATCTTAATCTTTTGCTTCCTAAGGATATTATCAATAATTTTACGTTCATAACCATTAAATTCTGCTGTACTTTTAATATGTTCTAATTCAATATCAAAACGTCTTTTACTTAAAGGAATATTAATCAACCTATTAACTAAAGAATTGAAAGCTGCAAATTTGTGTTGGTTACAATGATTAGATTCGTTTGGAATAAATCTATCATTGGATGTTGGCTTTCTATAAATATCAAAAACTATTTTATCTCTATTTCTAATACAATAAACATCAAGAAACGGTAAACGTTTATCTTTTTCAATTTCATAAGTAAATCTAATATTAGGATGTTGATCATTGATGATCCTTAGAAATGGATCTATTTGAAATTCTTTAATATTAAATATAGCGAAAATATCATCAACGTATCTTATCCAGACACGAGGAAAATATTTAAGTTTCTTTTTCAATCCTAATTCAAAATGACTCATAAAGAGTTCTGCTAAAAAAGGTGATAGGCTGTTTCCCATCTTTTTGTTTATAAAAATTATTATTAAATTGAAAATAATTATTATTCATACAACAATTAGTTAATTTTACAAACTGGTTAACTCTTTCAATATCGACATCATTCTCAATTAAAAACTCTTCTAACAAATTTAAAGTTCCCGTTACCGGAATACTTGGAAACAGAGAACAAACATCAAAAGAAACTAAAATTTCTTCCTCTGTTAATCTAATATTCTTAACCTTCTCTACAAAATCAAGTGTATTCTTAACCGAAAATGATGCCAACTTACATTTAAAAAAACTGAATTCTTCAACTAACCATTTAGATAACACAAAGGTTGGTGAATCAATTCCCGACACAATTGGCCTCACGGCGTCACCTACTTTATGTATTTTTGGGAGACAGTACAACCTAGGTAAAACAGGATTAGAAACATGAAATTTAAAGACATTTTTCTTTAAAATGACTAAATTACATTCCTTAATAACGTTTACTGTTTCTTTAACAAATTTATTTAACGGATTTTTTGACAATTTATCATAAGGTCCCGTTTCTAACAAATTGTTAACTCTATTAATAGACTATAATCTTCTTTTTTCAAAACAACAACAGTGTTACTCTTGTCAGCTTTGAGGTAATAACAATCTTTTCCTTTTAACTGTTTTATTAAACTTAACTCGTGGTTGAATCCAGTAGACATCTTCTTTCTACTTAGAACCTCCAAATTTTCTTCAGTCTTGATTTTACAAGCCTTCCTAACATAGTTCTTGCTAGTTTCATTTAATGAAGATATACCACTTTCAACGTGTGCCACTAATTCTTCTAAGTTATTTTTGATGTTATTAGAAACGGAAAACTTTAACCCTTTACCTAACATGCACAACTCCTTCTGGGAGAAAGCGATATAAGTTTCGTTTTTAATTAACTTAGAAATCTCATCGTCGGTTGTACAACCTTTATAACCAACTGACACCTTTTAGGTTAAATCACTAAATTTACTATCTAATTTACTACTGTCTCCCAAAAATACATAAAGTAGGCGATGCCGTGAGGCCAATTGTGTCGGGAATTGATTCAACAACCTATGTGTTATCAAAATGGTTAGTTAAAGAATTCAGTTTTTTTAAATGTAAGTTGGCATCATTTTCGGTTAAGAATACACTTGATTTTGTAGAGAAGGTTAAGAATATTAGATTAACAGAGGAAGAAATTTTAGTTTCTTTTGATGTTTGTTCTCTGTTTCCAAGTATTCCGGTAACGGGAACTTTAAATTTGTTAAAAGAGTTTTTAATTGAGAATGATGTCAATATTGAAAGAGTTAACCAGTTTGTAAAATTAACTAATTGTTGTATGAATAATAATTATTTCCAATTTAATAATAATTTTTATAAACAAAAAGATGGGAAACAGCCTATCACCTTTTTTAGCAGAACTTTTTATGAGTCATTTTGAATTAGGATTGAAAAAGAAACTTAAATATTTTCCTCGTGTCTGGATAAGATACGTTGATGATATTTTCGCTATATTTAATATTAAAGAATTTCAAATAGATCCATTTCTAACGATCATCAATGATCAACATCCTAATATTAGATTTACTTATGAAATTGAAAAAGATAAACGTTTACCGTTTCTTGATGTTTATTGTATTAGAAATAGAGATAAAATAGTTTTTGATATTTATAGAAAGCCAACATCCAATGATAGATTTATTCCAATCTAACCATTGTAACCAACACAAATTTGCAGCTTTCAATTCTTTAGTTAATAGGTTGATTAATATTCCTTTGAGTAAAAGACGTTTTGATATTGAATTAGAACATATTAAAAGTACAGCAGAATTTAAAGGTTATGAACATAAAATTATTGATAATATCTTTAGGAAGCAAAAGATTAGGATTTTTCGGAAGAAATTAACAACATTACCTTTGGAAACTAAAGAAGAAAGCCGTTTTATTGGTTTACCTTTAAACAAAGTTTTAACCAAAGGGCTGGAGGGAATTTTTAAGAATGTTAAATTGAGAGTTGCGTATAAAAATCATAATAACCTTAAAAATTTATTAGGTAATGCAAAAGATAAAGTATAAACACTTGATAAATCAGGGATTTACCAAGTTAATTGTAAGGATTGTGATAAAATGTATATTGGGCAGACAAGACGAAAAGTAATAACTAGATTTAAGGAACATATTAGGGATAAT
Source organism: Prosapia bicincta (assembly GCA_036971475.1). NCBI lineage: Eukaryota > Metazoa > Arthropoda > Insecta > Hemiptera > Cercopidae > Prosapia > Prosapia bicincta. The sequence continues at coordinate 282,538,361 of JBAIZL010000005.1, read as the reverse complement.
AAATACCAAAGATCTGATAAGTCTAGTATTGCTGCCCATATTTTAGAGACCAATCACAATCTAGATGTTAATAATGTCAAGTTAATTAAGAATGTTAGAACTAATAAGTTGTTAAATAGTTTCGAAAGTTTAAAAATTAGTAAACATAAACCTGAGAATTTATTAAATTCTGATTGAGGTCCTATTCCTCATTCAATTTTATATTCATTTGTTAAATAGGATTATGATTCTTATATTAAATTTTGTGTTGGTTATAATTTCAAAACAGATTTATTGTATTTTTAATTTATATTTTAGTAAGTTGAAGTAAGATATCTTGCTTTCACTCGATGGGGCTACGCCTTGTTTAACAGGTGGGGCTGCGGCGGTCAGAGTGGGAGTAACTAGTTCTGTAGATTATAAATAAGGTATTTTCCTAGCGTTAATCAGTCTTTGTATGTTATCCCTCTGAGGAGTGTTACTTTGTAACTGACATATACATAAGGGTAAAATAAAGAAAGTTTGTGGTTAAGAGGTTTTTGTGTATTTATTATTAAATTCAACCACAGTATATTCCTAATAACTAGTAAAAAGAGAGAAAACTTAGGGGATTTATATGACTTAAAATCTGAATCAAGATATACAAACAATAATGATTACCTACATAGAGTTGTCCAGTTATCGTTGTAACATCCAAATACAATAATCATATTGGAAAAGAACCAAAACCACAAAAATAACTAATATTATAAGTTACTTAAGATTAAACCCTTAGATCTATGTACATTTTTATGACCATGTCATCATCATCAGAGGCTCTTAATACCATCTAGAATACAATAATTGACAAGACTGACTAGGCACTTTAGTTTGTAAATGATTGTATTCTAGATTGTAATTTTGTAATACGACCCTCTAATGATGATGACATGATCATCAAAATGTACATAAGGGTTAAATCTTAGTTTGTAATATTAGTTATTTCTGTGGTATTGGGGTCTTTTCCAATACTTTTATTATAATATATTGTACCACTGTGCTCTTGATATTGTATATAACATTCTAAGTTTCTACTAGACCCAGACAAATAGATTTTGAGTGTTTTACCAAACCACAATCTAAAACCAAATAGAGAAATTTCTACTAAAAACAATGATACATAATATTAATTATATATACCTTATACCAGCATTAAAGATGTCTCGTAAAACAGCATATTTTTCTTTATGATGGATAGATCTTGGTTCAAATTTTTTTTGTTTAAGAGTTGTTGAATGGTCTTGCAATGCAATTTTTGTTTCTGCATTTATTTCAGTTTTCCTCTTGCTTTTTCCACTTAAACGGATTTTTTCATCATTAAATACTACTTTTTCATCAAGATGGTCGCCATTGCCTATATAATTTTCTGTCACTGCTTCTGCATCTAAGACAGATTCTTTCAACTTATCTGCTTTAAGATAAATGTCATCCCTTTTACAAAATATTTTTGATAATATCTTATTCCCTTCAAGTTCAATACTGCTCTTTTGATCTTCATTTTTGACGTGTTCATCTTCTAAAAATTTTCTTTTCTGTGCAAATCCTAAATAAGAAAGATAAAATTACAGTAGCAAGAAATACAAGCCTAAAAATTGACTTTGATAGTTGTAAGAGAAAAGCAACTATATATTTTACTAATCATGATTACACTCAAGAGATTATTATTTAAATAAATGCGGTTGACTTGCGAGTCAGGTACAACTATTTATTTACACAAGTAACGTTTCCGTCATCAGGCATTATTCCTCATGCGCTCTATTAAAAATAGCACCATGACGTAACGTTAGTATATTTACAAAAACAGTGCATATATACTTTCATTAACTTCACAGCACCTTTGTCTAGGGATAAATTTGGAGTTTATAAATATGCTTAGCTTATGTCACACCGCTATTTTTAATTAGAGCGCGGGAGGAATAAGGGCTGATTACAATAGCATACCTGTTATTGAAACGTTGCCTGTGTAAATAAATAGTTGTACCTGACTCACAAGTCAACCGCATTTATTTAAACAACTATATTTATTGGTTAACAATTTTTATAATAATTGAAAAATAAATACAAATATGAATAAAACAATACAAAATTGTTTAAAAAAATGATTAAAACGTTATTACAGTAGAGCTTAAATTATACACAATCATTATTAAATACTGTGCAAAATATAAACAAATTTTAACTTGTTAACCAATTCAAATGTTTTACAAATAGTCCTATTTGTTAGATACAAACACTTGTTAGATAAAATTGAAATAGATAATACTGTTTTAGTTTTAATGAACATTATGAATTTTGAATCTGTAAGTTTATAAAAGATAAAGAAACTAAAAAAAAAAACAGACAAAATATATTTTTAGAATCTAATAATATTATATTTTTATTCGACATTTATTGTTGTATATCTGTTTTCATTTTTTTATACTATAATTATAGATTATCTCAGTAGTTTTAATGGATCTATAGAAAAATTTAGAAATTGGAAACGAAGTAGATTATACAAGCAATTTATAAAGTGATTATACAAACATAATGTGACCAACTTAATAAAGTAAGATAAATGTAAATTTATGTAATGTTCTTACATAAAATATAATTTTTGTTTAACACTTTAAATCCCAGCTACATATCGGCGTTTTTCTGGAGAATTTCCAAAATATTAGAAGGTTATTTTTGAAAAATGTGTACCTATTTTTAGTTCGCCCTAAGTACGAAACTATGTTTCTTATCATAATATATATAAAAACACATTTTTTTAATAGTGTAAATGATACCTAAATAAACTCTGTCAGGTCAATTAGTCCGACATTGTTTTTGAGGTATTTATATTTTCTTATCTCTGCAAAACTCTTTTAATTTTTTTTGTGTTTTCTGTGTAAACAATAAACAAGAATAGCACAATTTCATGTTTCGGTTACCCATTTAATAAGCTGACTGGGGAGAAAAGTGTTTTGGCGCTTATCAAAGACATGTAAACGTATCACATGTGAGTGATTTGAGTTTATAAATATTTTATATATAGAATGGAAGTGTATACATATTTTCGGTCTGATAAGTAATACTTCAGATCCATAACAAGAAAAATTTTTTAAATTAGTCATTTACTTTCTAAGTAATTTACGTTATAATTTATTTCATAATAAGGATGATTTTATCAAAGTATACCAGTGTTTGTACTTAGCTTCAACCAAGACAGTTTTTGTAAGAATTATTATACAACTAAATATTTAGTCAATATTTCTAACTTAAAAGCAGCAATACCGGTTGAGTAGTACGAATAAACATAAAATGTTACTAGTCAACAATTGGCCCGGCGTAGCAGCTGAAGTGTTAAATAGTTTATATGGTGTTTCTGTAACAATTTTGGGATTGCTTAAGGTGATGTCACCCAAATTTACAGTTACAGTAGAACCCCTATCAACCAGCCTTGCATCAACCGGTCCTCAGATTAACTCATTTAATATAGGGCAGTTCACCCTAAAGTGGTCCTGAATAAAGGTCCTGTGTTTTAGGTCCGGTGTACGGTGTCATAAAATGATAAACATCGCCTTATCTATTTCTATTTTTAGGGAAAAACGGTAAAATTGATTATATACATTTACAAATCTCATACCTTTATTAAATTTGCAAAACAAGAGTTTACGAATTATTGTAAAACTGCTTAACACATTCAATGTATGCTGGAATTTACAGAGGTATCCTGTACTCTGAATTTTTGTCTTCAATATTAAAAAGTTGATGGTATTTAAGTTCTAATTACAGTAGAGTCTCGATATTCCGAGTCCTGTTTTTCCAAGCTTCCATTAAATTCGAGCCTATTTCTATTTGAGACTATTTTAAAGGATATATATTTGAAGGAGATACAATAAATCTATTTAAAAGGAAATTCAAATTATTTACTGTTTGACTATTTACCATTACATCCTGATGAAGATCAACTATGATACAATGATATCCGTGCTTTACTTCTACCCGCAAATATTACAAGCCTAATGCTGCCAATGAATCATGGTGTTCTGGAGTGTAGGGAAAAAAACAAAGACTTTATATTTTAAAATTTCTCTTAGAATCGACCGAATGGAAGAAAGCATTGTAGGCTTTCTACAAAAGATTACAGTTAAGGATGTTGTGTACTGGGTAGCCGAATCATGGAAAAAATAAAGGAAGAAACATTAAGTAAGTCATGGAATAAAATCCTGAGTCATAATGAAACTGTTGACTGTGTTATCGATCCTCAAGATGAAACAGATTTGTCATTTCTTACCAAGAAACTTCCAGGTTATGAAAATTTTGATGATACGGATGTAAGTCAATAAATGAGTAAAAACCAACAATTTGAGATAACAGATGTTACCATTATTGAACTGGTACAAAAAAACTACTAAGGGCAGTGGTGACAAGAGTAAAGATGAAGGTTCGACCGAATCAGTACAAGAATGGAAAATTAGTCAAGATGAAGGAACAATCGACAACACCACAGTACGAAAACAATCTGATAAGCAGACGCAGAAGACGCTTTATAAAGTTTTTCAAAAAATGTAGCAATCGTGACGAACAATGTATTCCAAAACAATGTTAAATTTATGTAAGTACTGTAATCAATAAACTTATTTGGTGAAATCTTAAACATAGTATTAGGGTTCATTAGAACCCTTATTTTTCTAATGTACAGCAACTTATTTCCGTGTAATCTTAGAGGCCCTCGGTCCCATCTACTACTTCGAATTATCAAGACTCTACTGTTTAACCGAATGATGTTTATTAACACAAAACTAGATATTTGTGAAGTTTAGAGCATGACTCAAGAATTAGGTAAGAAATATGTAGATTAAGTCTGAGTAAGAAACCCACGAAGGTATGTTTTTACACAAAGTAAATAAACTTCAAGTACATTTTTCTTCTTAGCATGTTATTTAACTGTAGACATGAATTATTTAGAATATTTGTTCACATATTTAAAACTAAATTTGTAGAAAAATATTTTTCAATGTTTCAATATTGAACATTTACTTTACTTTACCCAGCACCCTCTTTAGTTTTTCACTTAAAAGGGGTTTTATTAAAATTAGAAATTTTACCACTGTCATATAATTATTAACTATTGATAATTTTAAACATGTTACTTATATACATTAACACATTTATACACTTTTTAATTATCACATTCTTTGTTTAAATAGAGTGAAAATTTTAATTATGCCAGTACTTTATACTTCTTCTTGAAGTACTTTTTGTTCTTCTTAATAAATCCCTCTATTGAGGCTTAGGTAATGTTTTGTCTCATATAAAGAGAGAAATATATTCACTACTAACATTTTTATTTATAATGAGATCCAGATGACATACCTGAAAGTCTTTTCTCTTCATACAATTTACAAGAGGGAACATCTGGTGCTGCCACTTCTTCAAACACTGAACTGTCCGTAAAGCTCAACGCCATTGAAAAACTATCTTCGTTACTTGCTCCACTCTCAATTATTTTTTTACCTGAATTTTCATAGTCTCTTAAATCATTACTGTTTTCCCAATTTTTGTTTGAATTTACCATATCGTGTTCTCTTCTGGTCAATGTATTGTTATATGATATACATTTTGCTTCGTCCTCATTAAATCCACATTTATCAGAGACATTCAGTTTTATTTTGTTTGAATGACTCAGATTAACTAATTTTTCTCCGTCATTGGTCCTTTTTCTTAATGTCACATTGTCAAACTCACATGGAAAATTACCATTTGTCGATGTATCTATTTGTTCATTTATAGAGGTACTATGATCTAAATCTTTTTCACTATCTAAATACTCTTTATTTTTTACACCAATACTAATTATTTTACTGTCATTAAAATTATCATAATTTATGGATTCTGTAATGTTTGGTATTGAAGTTCTTCCAATGGTGCTGTTCTTGTCGTCATTTCCTAATAATTGCTTTTCTATTACTTTACATTTGTCTATCTCTGCATCATACTGCTGACTTTTCTTGAGTGTTTCTTTTGAACTAATAACATTAATATTAAATGACTCTTGAGACCCGTCAGAAGACTGTGTTGACATATTTTTATTTATAGTTTTTTCCTGATTACAGAGACTGTTCAGTCCGTTAATATTCAAATTTGTTAAAATTGAATCTTGTTCAGATGGTTTAACATCTACGTTTAAACTAATGTCAGTTTCAGTTTGTTTGTAATTTTTTAATTCACCTTCACTGGTATCAAAATTATTTTCTAAATTTGATTCCAGTTTGTTGAATAAATGTATGTTGTCGTTAACACACTTTCCTTCCTTCAAGCTGGATTTCTTAGATACTACCCATTCTGTACTGGTTACTGAAATTCTTCTCTTCTTTGAAGCTTTTTCATTTTTGTTTGAACAAGGATATTCTATACCTTCATTAAAATCAAAATCTCTATTTCTTAATGACGGAGAAACATTCTGACTTTTAACTGAAGGCATTTCTTGCACTGTACTTATTAAGGCCATGTGTTCATTTGGAATGGACAATTTCTTCCTCACATCATTTATTAATTCAATTTCATTAGAAACACTTTCTGGGATTTCTCCAAAAGCTACTATAATTTTCTCTTTATTTGTAGTAATCTCCAAAGAATTTGAAACTGCCTGAGCAAAGAAAGGTTCTTGATTTTCAGAAGCCTCTAGTTGTTTTATGTTAGCAGACAAATTATGTGTTGATTTATCCACATTGTTTGCAAATGCCATGCTTTTTATAGAGCTTTCCATAGAATTTGATGTAATTTGAGGGGAGCTAGGATGTTTATTTCCGGGAATGTCGTTGTTAACATTACTCACAGAAATATCAGACAGAAAAGAAGATGAATTAGCTATCAATTCATTAATATCTTCTGTTAATTCCATCTTATTTACAATACCCTGGTTAGGATTTAACTGGGTTTGAGAGAATTTGAGATGTTCAGCTTCAACATCATTTTCTTTCTTATTATTAACAGGTATAATAGAAACATTATGTAATCCGGGTGTTGTTGTACCTTCTATAATCTCCATACTATAATCAGAATTTAAACCAAGAGGAACACTCGAATGTAGGGTTCCAATAGAGTTTTGTTTCATGTTATTAATGGGTATATTAGGTGACATAGGTGTTGATTTATCAATTCCTTCTGTCAGTTCCATATTATTTTTTGAGAGTGTCAAAGTATTTAACCAATTTGGAAAAACATTAACAGTTTTAGTTTCAGCATTTTGTTTCATGTTAACAGACATATTAGAAACAGTATTGGTTGATCTAGCTGTTGACTTATCAATTCCTTCTGTTAATTCCATATTATTATTTGAGAGTTCCGCAGCACTTAATCCATTTGAAGGAACACTAAAATTTTTAGTTTCAACAGCATTTTGTTTCATGTTAACAGGTACATTAACAGACATATTACAAACAGCATTGGGTGATCTAGTCATTGATTTATCAATTCCTTCTGTTAATTCCATATTATTATTTGAGAGTTCCGCAGCATTTAATCCATTTGAAGGAACACTAAAATTTTTAGTTTCAACAGCATTTTGTTTCACGTCAACAGATACATTAACAGACATATTAGAAATAATACTGCGTGATCTAGGTATTGATTTATTAATTCCTTCTGTTAATTCCATATTATTTATTGAACGATTCGCAGCATTTAATCCATTTGGAGGAATACTAAAATTTTTAGTTTCAACAGCATTTTGTTTCATGTAAACAGGTACATTAACAGACATATTACAAACAGCATTGGGTGATCTAGTCATTGATTTATCAATTCCTTCTGTTAATTCCATATTATTATTTGAGAGTTCCGCAGCATTTAATCCATTTGAAGGAACACTAAAGTTTTTAGTTTCAACAGCATTTTGTTTCACGTCAACAGATACATTAACAGACATATTAGAAATAGTACTGCGTGATCTAGGTATGGATTTATTAATTCCTTCTGTTAATTCCATATTATTTATTGAACGATTCACAGCATTTAATCCATTTGAAGGAACACTAAAATTTTTAGTTTCAACAGCATTTTGTTTCATGTTAACAGGTACATTAACAGACATATTACAAACAGCATTGGGTGATCTAGTCATTGATTTATCAATTCCTTCTGTTAATTCCATATTATTATTTGAGAGTTCCGCAGCATTTAATCCATTTGAAGGAACACTAAAATTTTTAGTTTCAACAGCATTTTGTTTCATGTCAACAGATACATTAACAGGCATATTAGAAATAGTACTGCGTGATCTAGGTATTGATTTATTAATTCCTTCTGTTAATTCCATATTATTTATTGAACGATTCACAGCATTTAATCCATTTGGAGGAATACTAAAATTTTTAGTTTCAACAGCATTTTGTTTCATGTTAACAGGTACATTAACAGACATATTACAAACAGCATTGGGTGATCTAGTCATTGATTTATCAATTCCTTTTGTTAATTCCATATTATTTATTGAATGATCCAGAATATTTAATCCAATTGGAGGGCCACTAGCGCTTATAGCACCAGCATCTGTTGGCTTCATATTTCTAACATGCATATTAGAAACAAAATCTGGTTCTCTAAGTGTTGATTTATCAACACCTGATAATTTCATATCATTTATTGAAAGGTCCATCAAATTCAAACCAACCTGAGGGAAGCAAGTCTCTTTATAAGTAACAGTTTCCTTTTGTTGCATGTTATTCAAAGAAGCAGGTGAGCCACATGTCGATGTCTTAATAGTTTCTGTTAATTCTATGCTATTTATTGAATTTAAGTTATCGATAGAGAATCTAGGAACTAAATTTTCAACAGCTTTTTGTTGCATGTTATTCATAGGTAGATCAGAAATAGAAATGGGAGAGTTGGGTGTTGATTTAGCAATAGTTTCTGTCATTTCCATGTTGATAGAAACTTCCATAGAACCTAAACCAGTTTGAGAAAAGTTGAAATCCTGATTTTTAGTGTCTTTTTGTTGTAAATGTTTCACTGGACCATTAGAAGCAATTGCAGGTTGTGTTGTAGTTAATTTGTCAATAGCTTCTGTTAGTTCCATGTTGTCTGTTGAATTTAAACTAGCACGATCAACTGATATTTGATTATTTGTGTTATGGGCTTCTGGATTTTCTACATTATGTATAGGCAATGTTTCTGGCAAGTTTGTTTTTTGATGAGAGGAATCAAATGTATAATTCTCAATAGCTTCTGTTATTTCCATACTGTTAGTAGACAATCTTGTTGAATTTGGTTTCTGGTGGGGTGAGTAGAGTCTGAAATTCTCAACACCTTCTGTAAACTCCATGTTTGTAGACAGTTTTGTTGAATTTGGTATGTGACATGATGAATCATTTTGATAATTCACAATAGCTTCTGTTAGCTCCATATTGTCTGGAGAAAATTTTGATGAATCTTTTATTTGGTAAACTGAACTGTTTCGACAGTTTTCAATATCTTTTGTTATATCCATATTTTTTGACAAACTAGTTGAATCTCTTGCCCGGTCAGATGAATCAAGACACCCATAGTATCTAACAGGTTCTGTTAGTTCCATATTGTTGGTTGAAAAGCTTGTGGAATTTGGTATTTGGTTAGATAAATCAAGGCATCTGTATTGTCTAACAGGTTCTGTTAGTTCCATATTGTTGGTTGAAAAGCTTGTGGAATTTGGTTTTTGGTTAGATAAATCAAGGCATCTGTATTGTCTAATCGGTTCTGTTAGTTCCATATTGTTGGTTGACAATATTGTTGAAGTTGGTATCTTGTGAGATGAACCAAGGCGAGTATAGTGTCCAATATGTTCTGTTAATTCCATATTACTAGTTGACAACCTTGTTGAATTTGGTGTTTCTGAAGATGAATCAAGGTGGTTATAGTGTCCAATATGTTCTGTTAATTCCATATTACTAGTTGACAACCTTGTTGAATTTGGCATTTCTGAAGATGAATCAAGGTTATGGTGTCCAATATGTTCTGTTAATTCCATACTATTTGCAGACAAATTTGTTGGATTAAATGTTTCATTGGTAATAACTTCTGTAAACTCCATACTAGAAGGTCTTTCTGAACTGGATATTTGGTTATCAGGTCTTACATTTTCTCTGAATTCAATTTGGTTTCCAGAAGAACTGTCTACTTTTTTTAGTTTAGTGGTGGTTATTTTTGAAGTGACCTCAGAGTTAATTATTGTTAGATCTAAAGCATCACTTCTTTTGTTCAGTTGGACATTGTTCTGGATAGTCATACTGTTAACTTCAACTGATGAATAAAATATATTTTTTGTCGTGTTTTGTACTGATATGTTAGTATAAACATTTTCATTTTCCATTAAACAGATTGAACCTGGAGCTGAAGAATCTAAAACACTGAAACAGATATGAAATTACTGTTGTACCGTAGTATAACTGTACACTACTTACAACTAAATAGATAAGATACTTGAATTAAACATAGAGCAATAAATTGTTTAAACATAGAGTTACCTAGTAGGACAAGAAGAATCTGAAGAATTACAAAATGGCTCTTCATAAGCAGGTGTATGACAAACAAGTACAGATTCAGCTCCAGCATTGAATTCTCTGAAACACAATACGCAAGTCTTATAGACAGCTAAAGTTAATTCTCAACAAAACTCTCAGCAGTATACTGGTTTTATTTTAAAATAACGCAAAAGCTAATTTACTTCTGTTTTTTCTCTTAAACACAGGCTCATTTTCACTAGCTTAATATTGAAAACGTACCAACAATATTTTCCTAATTTATCAATTACATAAAGTTGCTTGTTGTAATCATCTTGAATTCACTGATTAAACTATAATTATAAGATACTTAACTAAGTGAATACGTAAGGGCTTACTTACTGACGCGTTTCAAAACAATTGTTCCAGAACCGATTGTTTCGAAACTTGTCAGGAAGTAAGCCCTTACGTATTCACTTAGTTAAGAATTTTTTAATTATAATTACATAAAATCGATTTTAATATGAGAATAGATGAAAATGATTGGAAAATATATCCTTATTTTTTTACATAAAGCCTTTTAAATTTCAATTTTTTAAAAACAGATAAGTACATTTCTAATGCAATAATGGAAATAATAATTAGGCCTGGCTACAATCCACATGAATGGACAAGTCTTTTTAATTATTATTGTAGTCTGTAAATGGTGACACTTTTTCTTCAACTCACTAAAAAATACCAAGAACTACTCGACAATAGACTTGGGTGTCAGAAAGAATATTTTCAATGAACTCTATATATTAAATCTAATCAAGATCCTAACTGAATTTTTTTGTCCTCCTGGCTCAAAAAGTTGAAGCCAGGCTGTTTCACTTCATAAACAGAAATACAAAAATTCCTAATTATATTTGAGCCAACAGTATTCAGTCGTTACAAGTTTATCTTATAGATTATTTAATGTTACAAATTATTTTTATTTTTAATTTAAGACAAACTAAAAACTATGTTGTTATGGTTAAGCGTTTGAGTTACTTCTATAGAACCTCAATGTCTCAAAACACCCTTGGACTAATTTATAAAAATACAGTCCAATTTTGATAATCCAAAATTTGCTAATCTGACATGCTTGTAAACTTATTGCTAGACAAAGAAATGCCTCTAGTAAACACGTGTATCATATTCTATTGTTGTCTAACGGTTATGTCATAACAAGTCAAGTACACACTTACCCTCCCTCCTAGTCAGTCATCCGTTGCAATTTTGTAAATCACAAGGGCTGTGCAGTCTGTTGGACTCCTTTTCTTTGCAATTGTGATATGGGAAATTAAAGAAATGTGGGCTGTTATTCAACGTCATGAACACGCTGAAATGCCAACTCTGTAAGTGCTATTTATAGAATAAAATGGGCTAATGTTTACGATATTGATAAAAACAAATAAATCATCAGTTTATGAAATCAGTAGTGAATAAACTTGAAAACTTTAAATGTTGGGGAATTTTCCGAGGTCAAGAAAGCTCCAACCTCAACCACTTCATCGACAGAGACAGGAATGCTCCAATATCAGATACATTTTGAAAACAAAAAAAATTTCTAATAACAATATTACAAACACAGATGAATTCGTGCCAGCTATCGATAGCCAGATAATTTTAAAAGTAGATATGGAATTTGATTTCTTGAAATGAGTCGGGAAAAACTCTCAGATAATGAATTGGAAATCGAAGCCTTTGAAAAATTTAATTGAATCAGAAGGCTTGACTCCTGATTAACTCTATGTCGATGAAACTGATTTCAATTGGCATCATTTACCAACAAAAACTTATGTGGCTCATGAAGAAAAAAGTGCCCCAAGCAGAAAGTTGAGAAAGGAATCTTTAACCATGTCTCGAACATATGCCTTGGGAACACAGAAGTGAAAACTATTGGTAGTGGGTAAGTGTAAAAATTAAGAGAATTTAAAAATATATCCTTATAAGTTATATTGTTCAATAAATATTTTAAGTTTCCTAGTGAGGATAGGTTATACAGTATCGTTTAAATGGCACCCTCAATTATCCCGAATCATTGATAATCCAAAAGTGTATTGGTCTCATATCCGTCGGACTATCAATATTGAACTGTACACAAAAAAAACAAACAATTTTTAAATGAACAGATTAACTCATAATCACATACCTTACTCAAAAGTTTAAATATATTACAAAAAAGAATAACAATATTTGAAGTAGAAAGCTAAAGATATGAAGGGCTTATAAATAATACAGGTGGTAAGGTCATAACAACAGCATTAAGAAATAAACTCTCAATAGTGCAAATATTTCAACTAGATAAAAATATATCAAGTATAATGTCGAAGAAGCTAGGATGGCTGATAATAGTACCAATAAAAAATCAAAATTTCCTTCAGTACAACTTACTTAATTTTATTGACATTAGCAAAAGATACTCTTCTCTTCCGAGTAACTGCAAAAGCTGTATTTTCTTCTTCATTACTTGGAATTAAAGAATAAAGATCTTTCAAAGGTGCTCTAGGTTTTGGAGGTTTCAACACCTGAAAAGATATTAAGATATATTTTTATAAAATGTCGAATAATTTATTTGATTTTATTAAAATTATCATATTTAAGTTAAATGTAACAATAGTAATCAATTCAGAAAAAAAATATATAAGCTACTTGTTAAAAACATAAATTTTCAAGTATAACATAAGTTTATAAATAAATAGCTAGGTTACTAACAAATGTGGCATGGCTTTTAAAATTTTTATGTTTTCGCATCAATAAAATTCCTCTTTAGTAGGTATCTTCCTTAACTCTGTGATTAGCATTCACATAACAGTATGTGAGACTGGGCTACGGGCAGCAGGAACATTATCGTATGTGAACGTTCTATCATTTTTCTGATTGCTGTAGGTTTAGCATTTTTTTTCCTGTGTTTTGTACTGCACTTGAGGTTCAATATTTGATATTATCTAAACAATAAATGCTACTCGCAATACATAGTCACCATTCTTTTGTGTGCAAAGTCTATGGTTTGTCTCACGTGTTTATAAACACGTATAAAAAATTATATGAATTTTTAGTTATCTGAATTGGGTCCAGTCTCGATTGATTCGGGTTATTGGAGTTCTACTGTATTCTTTATTGTAAAAACTTTAATTAATTATTTATCTGAACATTTGAGGGTTTTAGTAGGTTGAAAACAAACTTTTTATAAACTTTTCACCTTCCGATCAAAGTAATTTTAAACAGTTCAGAAAATCTGACAAAATATGCCATAAAGATGAAACTCTACTAAATGAAAACAGTTTGCCAACATTTGTGATATCAATAAAACTTATTGAATTTATTATTATTGAAGTCTATTAATAACTTTTACTTACGCTATATCATTATACTAAATTTTTTAACCATTCAATTATTACTTACCGATGTACTTGGGTTCTCCGAGTCACTCATGATGAACTGTAATCAAGAATAAATTATAATCTTTAACATGTATCAATATGTGAACATTATAGAAGCACTTTCTCTAAATGAATGCAGCCATTTCAAGATGTGTGCCACTATCAACTTGAAAATTATATTACATTATTAATTTATTTTTCTCATATACATTTTAGTAACAAAGTGATAAACAGAGGGTATAGCAATAGTACATAATTGTAGTAAAATTTATATTACAATAAAAATGACCACAAGGTTATATATTTATATCATAGGTTTGGCACCACCGAACAACACAACTCTTAATATATAATTAATTAGAGCTTATCTAGTGAGAACCATTCCGAATGGTAAAAAACAAAATAGTCAACTCAAAATCTCACCAAAAATTAGTTTTTAATAAATCAAACACACTAGTTTATAACACTAACTAGTTTCGTCGACAATGTCGCCTTCCTCAGTGCTTAGCTACTACAGAGAAAGGTGACATCGTCCCCGAATCTAGTTTGTGTTATGAACTAGTGTGTTTGTTTTATTAAAAACTAATTTTTGGTGAGATTTTGAGTTGGCTATTTTGTTTTTTATTGTTGTGACAACTCTTAATGTTAGCAAAACACCTATTCTCAACTAATCAACAATAAAAATTACATCAATATAGACTTCTAAATGGAGCCTGATTCAATATCAACAATTACATTTTAAATTCTTGAATTTTGTAGTCTATTACGTTCTATTAATCTTAATTAATCACTTCAACATTAGTTAATGACTATCCGAACTTTAAATTTTGTAAATTTGTTAAAACTTACTGACATAACGTTTTTGATCGCTATGTGGCGATCTTCATCAGTGCCTTCTGCTTGGAGACATTCTTGGAGATGTTGTCTCAATAAGTTTTAACAAATTTAAAGTTCGGATAGTCAGTAACTATTGTTTAAGTGATTAATTTACATTTTAAAATTTATCAATAAATATCATTTCTCATGCGTATAATTACTAATACATATTCAATGTTATATATATATATATATATATATATACAGTCGGCGCCGCTTATTGTGATCACGGTTAATGTTATCATTCGGTTATTGTTATCGTTTCATTGAAAAACAAACACGGACGTCTATTAATACATTGTAATTAGGTCGCTTATTGTAATCATCTGTTCGCTTATTATTATCATTTAATTTGCCATGCAAAATCATATGCATCAACGTATACTAGCGTAGACCAAGTAAAAATGTCTACAAAGTAGTGTAAACAGCACGTGCAACACACAATGACGCCCAATTCATAGAATGTTTATTTTTAGAATGACAGAAATACTTTATAACCGTTTCAGCACTTAGCACAGTTCTCAGAATGTCTCCCTTACTCTTTGTTTACGCAAACACCTTAGCCTCGCTGAGTCGACCTTAGTTGTTTGTTAACATTAGTTGATGTTACTACTGAACCATTTACAGTACAGTCCTACTGTATTTTTTAACAGTGAATTTTTATGAACGTTTATTACAGTATTTCAGTGTGATTTTACATAATTTAATTTTTAAAGATCTTTTTCGTTTTTTTTGTAGAATTTAGTGTCACTTGAAGTTTCAAAGGACAGTATAGCAAGATGTCCGAATCTCAAAAGAAACGACGCGATTTAAGTCTTAAACAAAAACTTGATATTCTAGATAGGTACAGTAAATTACCAAAAATGAGTCAAAGAAACGCTGCTTCTCAACTTGGCGTTTCTCAACCTCTCTTATGTAAAATATTGAACAAAGAAAAAATCTTGTCATTATCAAAGTGTAATGCAAATGTTGAGAACAAAAGACATCGTTCTGGGAAGGATCCGCAAGTGGAATCAGCTTTGAAATTGTGGTTTAAAAATGTTCGCGAAAAAGATGCTAGAGTTGACGGCCCACTAATGCGTCTAAAAGCTGAGGATCTTGCCAAAAAAATAGGAAAACAGGATTTTAAAGCCACAGATGGATGGTTCAATCGATGGCAGAAAAGGGAAAACATTGTTTACAAGAAAACGTGTGGTGGAAAAAAAATGCTGATTTTGTTGGAGCTGAAGACGGGTTACAATACGAATGGTCAAAGATTTTGGCCGAGTATTCTCCTAGCTGCATATGCAATGCAGATGAAACAGGACTTTATTATCGTGCTTTACCCGAACATACTTACTTATTTAAAAATGGAAGTGCTAACGGCTGTAAAATATGTAAACAAAGAATAACTGTTTTGTGTTGTGTTAACATAGTTGGTCATAAAGAAAAACTCTTAATTATCGGTAAATCTAAAAATCCACGGTGTTTTCAAGGTATCAAAAAGCTACCTGTTGAATATCATTCAAACTCCAATGCTTGGATGACATCAAAAATTTTTAATGAATGGGTGACTAAATGGGATACCAGTCTCAAACGCAACATTGTCCTTCTACTAGACAACTGCACTGCACATAATGACATAAGCACTACGCTAAAACACATCAAAGTGATTTACTTTCCGGCCAATACTACATCAATTATTCAGCCATGTGACCAAGGCATAATTAAAAATCTCAAAAGTTTTTATCGACGAGAGATGCGTGCTAGAATTATAGAAAATATGGACGAATTTCAAACCCTTACCTCAAATGAATTGGCTAAAAAAACTTCTTTACTCGATGCTATTCATCTGATAGCAAAATCTTGGAATGAAGTTTCTGGAAAAACTGTGAAAAATTGCTTTAGAAAAGGTGTGTTTTTTGTTGAAGAAAATCAAGAGCAAGCTACATCTGAGGAAGACTCTGAAGAGAAGCCTTTCGATTTGTCCTTAAAAAAATATACTGAGTGGATGGAAGTTGATGATAGTATTGAAACAGCAGCGGAAATGGCTGAAGACGATATTTGTTTGGTAGTTGCTTCAACATTAAAAGTTACTGAAGAAGAAGAAGGCACCGATGATGACGAAAATGATAAATGTGTACCGCAAAGATCTAAGCAGGAAGTTCACCAAGCTCTTGAGATTCTAAGGCAGTTTGTTCAACAAAAAGCAGAAAATTTCAACAAACATTATGAATATGAGCGATTTATAAACAATATTTTACGAGAAGACTACAGACAGTCACATATAGAGGAATTCTTCGAGAAAAAGGAAATGTAAATTTGAAGTGTAAATAAGATTGAAGTGTTTTATAATGAAGTTTTATGTGTTAAAATGTTTTGATCAAGTGTTTTACGTAGTTCTATATATTTTTTTTCAATTATGCTAGATTCAGTGTTTTAAAAAAATCTACAGTGGAATAAAATAAAACTGACATGAAATATGCCCACTAATTTTAACAAGTAGAAAAGTAAGTTACAGAAATTCTACTACTGTACATAAAACTGTCTGGAATAGCATCAAAATTTGGTAAGTACAGTTTAATTATAGTGTTACAGAATTAGAATTACTTAATGTAATGATACCCTTACATATCGTTCAGAACAAACAGTTGTGGCCATAATACAGTGAGTTCAATGTAGTACGACTGTAGACTACATCGTGATTAAGCGTTCGGTTATTGTTATCAAATATGCTTCTGACAAATATGATCACAATAAGCGGCGCCGACCGTGTATATGTATATATATATATATATATATATATATATATATATATATATATATATATATATATATATAAAGAACTAAGTCAAAATACAAATACAAGAATTATAATTGAATTTACAATTCAAAGCTTTTCGTTGGCTAACAGTACCAACATCATCAGGAATATTAAACAATTAATTGTTTAAAATTCTGAATTTTGTAAAAATATTTTATTAGATAATTATTTTCCTGAAGATGCTGTTGATAAACTGAATGTTCTGTATCATGCCTTGCCAAAGAGAGTTGCAAAAGAGCTTGGAGTTCCACTGCTGATAATTGGAAGCGTATGGAATACACATTGGGTAACCTTCAGCTTTTGGGAAAAGTATGGAATTCTAGCAAACCATTTTGTCGCCTAAAGAAGACCAAACCCGTGATAGTTTGGACAGATGCAAATATGAAAGAAACAGCTTAGTATAGTTCTGCTTAGGAAACTTACATCCACTGCTTTTGTTCTAAATTTGGCTCTAATGTGTGATGCAACTCAATTACTATCAGAAGGTAGTGAAGAGCTGCAGAACCAAAATTTAGATTTGTTCCGAGCTAACAAAAGCTACAGATTCTGGCAAACACATTTAGTGCTCGGAAAGATAGGCTGTGGCAACATTTTACGATGTCTGTGAACAACAAAAGATTTATGAGAATTGAACTTTTTGAAAAAAATAATGAACTTCCCATTGTTCCTGATGCTATTTAAGAGGAGCTATCAGAAGCAATCACAGAGAGAATGTTGAGTGGTGAAGTCTCAGCTTTGGCTAATTCGGCCCGTATAGTTGACCCAAGCACTTGGCCAAATGTCACTAAAGAAAATACTTTTGGGTAAAAGATTTTGAGTCATTAGCCTTTTGCTTTCAATGGAACAAACGGGAGACTCTTAAAGCATTTTGTGAATATGTTTTTGACAATTATGAGCACTTGTGAAACTCTGAAAATAAAACGAAGTATCCAGAAGTTCCTTCTGTTGATAACTGTAGTCAAGACAATTCCAGTGTCTTCAAGCGAATATAAGAGAGGCTTTTATCAAATGAACCTCATCATAACTGAATCCAGAGCGTCTTGACGCAAACTATCTACTCACTACTTTTCCTGAAGCTGACAGAACCACCACTCACTCGTTTTGACCCTTTAAAGTATGAGGAATCTTCGCTGCTTCTGCTCCAGATACTAACAGCAAGGTGAGAGAGGTACCAACAAAAACTTTTCTAAACTTTGGAGAATTTAATAAACTGTAAAATAAAAGCTGTTCAAGTACAGAATATTTTTTAATAAATATTATTTCAGAAAACTGTACAGACAAAATTATAAAACAAGAAATAAAAGGTTGTTGGTGAACATGTTTGTATTTTCAAATTCAATTTTTTAAACTACGTACAGAAATTAAAAAATTTACATTATTTGAACGGTAGCATAGTTGGGCTACATTAAAACCATGTTGCTATTTCAATCTCAATTTAATTTAAAAATGCTATCAAAATTAGATTGCAATTTTGTCAACTGATTAATTTTTTTAAACGTGTTCAGAAAAGCATAAAATATTGTTTTTAGAATTATGTTTCAATATTCCACAACCCCCTTCCCAAAAACACCCTCACAGTATCGAAAACATTTTTGTTTTACAAATCTAGCACTGTCTATATTGAAATATACCTAGCACTGCCTATATTGAAATATACCTATGAAGTATCCATTTAGGATAAATTTTGTTATAATTTTATGCAACAAGTAACGAAACAAAACAAAACATATAAGGTAAGAATAGAGATCACATGACATCACCAGGCACGGTGGTATTACTCCATAGAATCAGACATCGAATTATTAATTCCTAAATGTAAATTTGTAACTTTTGTAGCAATATTTTAATATAAGTATATAGTTATGTAACGTAACATAGCGTGGCTGTACATAAATGAAAATTAGGATATACAGGGTGTGGCAGCATAACTTCCTTTTTTCAAAACGCAATGGAATCACTTCTAAGAAACATAAATTTATAATTTTTCTTTATAATGTAGGAACATACCTAAAGTTTTGTTTCATATAGTTTTGAAAATCAAATCAGGTAGGTGACATCCGCCATTGTTGATATACTGGGTAAACCGATTTCTAGCATTTTTCATGACTCTTGCCAACATAGCAGGCATTATGGTGGCAATTTCTTTGTGGAAGTTGGTATTCAAATCTTATATGGTCCTTGGACGGTGAACGTAAATGTTTAAAAAACCCATAGAAAAAAATCACAAGGGGCCAAATCGGGAGAGGCCACTCCAAATCACTACTAATTGAGATGAGGCACTCTGGTAAGTGTTCCGTCAAAACAGCCATCAATGATCTTGAAGTGTGTGCCGTTGCACCGTCTTGTTGGAACCAAATGTCCCCTAAGTCCAACACATCTAGCCGTGGGAAAAAAAATTCGACTAGCATGTTTACATACCAGGCCGAATTCACTGTCACTGGGACTTCATTTTCCTCAAAGAACCAGGGACCAATAACTGCAGCTGAAGAAATTTCACACACACTTGTAACTTTTGGTATATGCAAAGGCCTTTGATGCAATTCTCGAGGATTGGTGTCAGCCCAGTAGTGCATGTTTTGTTTGTTGACAGAACCACACAAATGAAAATGTGCTTCATCACTAAAAAAACAATAGCGTTGTCAGGAATGACTTCGAGCATAACATCTCACCCGTTCCTCCGAGAACTAACATCAAGTTCAGAAAGTTCCTGCACAATCACCATCTTGTAAGGATGCACTTGCAGTTTGTCTAAACGTAGCAACCCAGATAATGATCGATTTTCGGTCTGGAACATGGGCCAATGGGGCTAAATTGAAACGATTCCGAAACGGACACTGGCATGCGATTTTAGAACATCTGCTCGAAAAGTAGGCCTCAATAGCAAAAGTACACTTCTCACTGTTATAACGAATAATGGCAACTGAACTGTGTCGGAGCAAAACTTTAGATTCCAGCCTATCAAACGAGACCAATAGCGCTTCGCTATGACACCAGCCAACTGAATAGTGTGCATTTGAAAAAAGGAAGTTATGCTGCCGCACCCTGTATTTATAAAATGTAATCACGTCATCATTTACATAATCATTATAGTTTTTAAAACCATCATTCACATGATTTTTTGCAGCATTTGAATAACCTGTTTCTTGTTTAGAATATATGTTTGAGTATCTTATGTAAAAAAAATTGTAGTTAAATAGCGTTTGATCAAGAATTATCCTACATTTTAATGTAATATAAATGATTCATCTGCTTTATAGAAAAAAGCCTTAGATATAATAAAGTTCAGTGTTAAAAGTGAGGTTACATGTCTTCATTCTAAATTTTTACTTTTAGCTGGATCAGCATTAACTTTATTTTTGCGTGTTTCTGAGAACTGTCTACATCAATAGGAATATTGTTTTTTTTCGAACTGGTAACATCTCGCCGTCCAATAATTGTTCTTAATTTTGGTAATAGTTCTGTTTAGCCAAGTAAGCAATTTCGGCTGAAAAATTTTACCGGCAATGTCGAAACTCATAACGAGTAAAAATTTTTTTTTTTAAACTTCTGCTCACAAAATCATACCTATGAAGTATCCAGTTAGGATAGATTTAGTTGTAATTTTATACATTACTATATACCTACATTAAGATATACAAAACAAATGTACACATGTAAAGTAAGATTGGCCAAAAACTTTGACCAGACAATTCAGAAACTCATAACAATTACTTTGATATAGCTAGGCCTTCATAGTAATGTGTTATAAAATTACAACCAAATCTACCCTGACTGGATACTTCATAGGTATATTTTAATATAGGTACATAGTGAGGCTGTATAACAAATCTATTTTGACTGAATGTTTGATAGGTATATTTTAATGTAGGTATATAGTAATGCTGTATAAAATTATAGTTAAAATTTAGATTTCTGAACCAGCTCCAATTTGGAATTATTTGACGTAACTGGAAGGTTTTTTTATATTCAATGAGTTTTAGTTGGTAAAATTTTTCGACCGAAATTACTCACATACTAAATGGAACAATTACCCTTGATATTTCTCTTCACATACCAAATTAATATTTGGACGGTAGGTAACTATATTAATGAGGGTATTCATATTTTTTCATTAATATTTCTAAATTGTATAGGTTTATTCTCTAGCATCAAAGTTCGAATCATTCTTTCAAACTAACTAAAAAATAAGCAATTTAATTGAGTAAAACTTTGTCTTAATCAAAACAAGAATATGGATATTGATGCAGTGCTAAAAACAAACATTAATAACCCATGCAGTTTTCAGATATGTTAATATGGTTGAAATTTATTAGGGCGGCCCCATACGATATTTTGGATTTATAAATACTTTCTGGTACTCATATAGTTTTTGGGGATAAGTACAAAATTAGAAAACTTTCTTACAGACTAGTAAACACATACCTTTTAAACATACACTTTTTAATCATTAAATATTTATATATAATCACTTAAACCCTGCTTTATTATCAACTATTATAATATTAACTCAAATTAAAATTTAATTTTTCTGCAATAGTTTAAATACTTTTTAAAACAGCAAATTCAAATCCTAACAAGTAAACGTCTCTAGCACTATTAAGAACTAAATTCGTTATTTTGAAAATCTTCCCTCTCTCTTCCTCTCTCTCTCTCTCTCTCTCTCTCCCTCTCTTCGTTACTCTGTAACAGTTATCCATTTCAACAGATTGAAACTTTTTTGCATCTGTTTTCAATTATTTTCAAATTCGACTTCAGTTTAATAAGAAATAAAAACTTTTACTTTAGAAAAATACATGTACAGAAAATCAATAGCATTGTTATATCAAATTATATCCCCAATATTTAGACCAATAATCTTCTTTGCTTCATATAATAATTTTGTATAAATTTTGTAAATTTGTAATACTCTATTTTGTTAAAATACAATATATTTGGTATCATATAATACTTTAATAACCACGTCTATGTTTTTATTTTCTCAAAAATTAGCAAAAGTTTGATAGTAATAATAAAATTATATAATATATTTCCTTATGTATAGTTCAGTTTTAAATTAGCTCAAATAAAATTGGCAGAAGATACTGATGAAGAGCGATCGAAAACTTTCGGTCTCAGTAAGTTTTAACAAATTTACTAAATTTAAAGTTCGAATAGTTATAAACCAGGCGCATATCCAGCGACTTGCTTTAGGGGGGGGGGGACGATCGATGCATTATATATATATATATATATATATATATATATATATATATATATATATATATATATATATATATATATATATATATATAATGTTTGTGCGTGTGTGCGCGCGCGCGTGCGTGTATGTAAAAATATAGAACGGAAAAAGTTCTTTCTACGCTTGCGTTAGAAGTCGGTAGCGTGATAAAGATTCGTAGCAAATTAGACTTTTTAATAAATAATTATTCCAGTTTCGATAACACTTATGGCTAGAGAATATTATTAATTTCATAATAAGCTATTATTATAAAAATGGTTTATTAATTAATATAAGTAGTTATTCTTCCAACACGAACAATTCCGGAGTCAACTGCGCATATTACGCTTGCAAAATTACGTATTGAAAATCATATGTTCGAGACTAAGCTTCACTAGCGCTATCTGTTGTTAAAACGTTTAGAGTTTACGAGGGTATGCCGAGGGAACGCGTCACATTTTCAAATTAAAATTTTATTTTTTATTTACAATAAAAGTCGAATTAACTTAAGTAAAAGTCTAAATTAATACTAAGCGTATTTCTAAACTAAGGGCCGTTTGTTTATATTCCCTCATAGTTCTCGTGCACGCCGCAACGAGCGCTTGCGTCGCGTCCCGGCATGCCTTGGCAACAACTACGCTCAGTTACAGCTGTGTAGCTAACTTGTGCGTTGTGTTCTGTGCTTGCAAAATGTTCAAGGTTATCGAATCGCCCGCCCCTTGCGAAGTTCGTTCGGTTATACGGTTTTTGTCGGCAAGAAACATGTCTGCTGCAGAAATTCACCGACAGATTTCTGAAGTTTACGGGCTAATGCCATGTGTGAAGGAAAAGTGCGTAAGTGGGTTCGAGACTTCAAAGATGGCCGCGACAATGTCCATGACGAAACGCGATCTGGCCGTCCATCTCTAATGTCAGACGATTTGCTGTCTTCAGTTGAAGCGAAAATTCGTGACAACAGACGCTTCACGATCACTACTCTCTCACACGAATTTCCGGAAGTTTCGAGGTCTATGATTTACAAAATTGTTCATACAAAATTAAACTTTAAGAAACTGTGCTCGCGTTGGGTCCCTAAACTCCTGACGGAGGAGGACAAACACAAAAGACTCGAGAGTTCCTTGAATTTTCTGACACGTTATGACGAAAATGGTGACGACATGCTGAGTCGGATCGTAACTGGAGACGAAACGTGGGTTTCGCATTTCACTCCTGAATCGAAACAACAAAGCATGGAATGGAGACACACGCAATTTCCCGTAAAGGTCAAAGCCAAACAGATTTTGTCACAGCGCAAGATCATGGCGTCCGTGTTTTGGGATAGGCATGGTGTTTTGCTGGTCGACTTTATGGAACGAGGAACGACAATAAATGCAGAAGCCTACTGCCAAACTCTGAGGAAGCTGCGCAGAGAGATTCAAAACAAGAGACGTGGCATGCTCACAAAAGGAATTTTGTTTCTGCACGATAATACAAGGCATCACACTGCCACTCAGACCCGAGCTGCATTGGACTCTTTTGGCTGGGAAGTTTTGGACCACCCACCCTACAGCCCTAACCTTGCGCCGAGCGACTTTCATCTCTTCCGTCATCTGAAACATCACTTGAGCGGCAGCCGTTATGACGATGACGACGAATTGAAAACGGCTGTGAATTCTTGGTTATCACAGCAGGCGGCAGGTTTTTATGAAGAAGGTTTCCAAAATTTAGTTGTGTGATATGATAAGTGTTTACAAAAACTTGGAAACTATGTAGAAAAGTAGATAAAAGTATGTAGATTCGAAAAATAAAATTAGTTTTTGCAAATTTCTTTTTGTTTTTATCTAATTTTCAAACGGCCCTTACTTTAAGAATGCCCCTCGTAGAAAGTCCTAATTTAATAATATATTGTCGATTTTTAACCCAAAGTTTTTGAGGGTTGGGGGGGGCGATCGCCCCATCGCCGCCCCTTGGATACGCGCCTGTAAACTATTGTCTAAGTGATTAATAAAATTCACCGAATGTAATGGACTTAAAAATTCAAAAATTCAAATAAAATGGTTTTTTTTTAATTATTTGGGGCGATTTCGTTGATTTTTTTGGGTGCAATACATGCAGGGGACAATTCTAATTGAAACTTTGTAAACTACAATTTATAAATAATTATTTAGTAAATTAATTATAATTATTAAGATATATTTTTAAACAAAATTACTGATACAACAATATTATGTAGTATTTTTCGTTTAGCATCAAATTACGAATTGTAACCTTCTATAGTGAACTACTAAATACTTTACAAAAAACATTTATTCTGCTATAGATGCAAGGCCTAAATATATACAGTTTTTACACTTGTGTTAAAAAAAACTAGTGAGAGTTTAATATCATCACGCCATTGTCTTATCTTACGTCACCTTTAATTGCTATCACGAAAGATAAAAAAACGACTAATAAAATTTGTAAATATAACAAAAAAAGAAATTCACTAAAAACAAAAAAAACATATAGCATTTTACACTTATTATTATTTTTTTGTATTATTGAGGACTGTCATTTTAAGAAATATATCTAATTGTCAACTCAGACGGTCTGAAAACTGAATGATTAACAGTCTGAGTTGACAATGGGTTTTAATAAATTTGATTAATTATCTACTGTGTATTATAAAAAAGAAATGAAATTAATACATAGAATTAAAATGCCTGTCTATTAACTGTCTAATTAATAGTCATGGCTGAAGTGTGTAGAATCGTATTTCTAAAGTAAAGGCGGCTACACTCGCTATCAAGGCCTTAGCAAGGTTTTTGCCAGTTACAATCCTTTATGGGATGAACGATAAATAGGGCAGGTAGAATATATTTAACATTTAGGAAGAACCACCTGGTAAATAATGTTCTGGTAGTTGAAAATTGAAACTTGGGAAGGTAGAAATGCCAATAAAAAGTGTTTACCCAAACTGTAACCTACAAATATTAATACCATACAATAATAAATACTTACACTTTTTTTTGTGTAAGTGATTACTAGTAGCTCACGCGAAGATGGAATCAACAAATGTTAATAATAAATAGTTAAATATTACGTTTTACTGTTTTGTATACCAGTCAAATTTAAAAGCCTATTATTCTAAAGTTATCGCTATTCTTTCTTACTATTTT
>JBAIZL010000005.1:282337457-282507457 GCA_036971475.1 Prosapia bicincta | reverse complement strand
ATCAATAAATAAATATTAGGTTTGATTACGCTGTTGATTTGTCTTTTTTTTAGGTGTTACAGAGAGGATATCATATTAAGGCTGTTATCTTTCACCTTTCTCATTTTTAATAATTCAGTGTTTTGACCTTAGGCGGTTTACTTTTTCAATTTCCTAATTGCTTCAAGCAACATAACAAAGAATTATTTGAAATAAAAGCACTTATAATGAAATAGAACTCTTATTTTGTTACAATGATTTTTAATTGATTAACTAGTTCTGACAACATATAAAAACATAAACATATCTCACAAATTAATTGTTTTAATTTGTGAGTTTTGTGTATTTTTTTATTTGTTTTAACATAACCTCACAAGCTAAGCTCAAAGAATAGTTGTGTAACTAGATCTGGTATTTTTTGACTTCTACTATGTAGGTCAAGTGTGTAGATAGTGGTTTGATGAAAAATTATTAATTTCTATTTATATCATTTAACCTAGACAACATTAATACACATTTACATTTATGTTTTTACCAATTTGAATTTTTAAAATGATTTTTGTTTAGTTTTTCAATAATTTATAATTGAGATATCAAAATCTTTTAATTGCCTTCATTACCAGAATATTATTCTACTTCCACATATAAAATTTGTTTAGAATCTTGAAGTAATATATTGACAGGAAGCATAACAAATCTCTCATTTTAAAAATGAAATTAAAAAAAAACTAATACTACATCTTATGAATTTTTTTTATAAATGCAGAGCAGATACTAAAAAAAGTATCATCCTGTATGAATGAGTGAACGTCTGTATAGTTCTGGAACTCTTTACAGTTGTTGTCAAAGTCCTTTTTTGTTTAGTTTCTCCATTAAGGTTTGTTCAAATTATTGCCATTCTTTTAATCTTTGGTTATAAATAACACTCCTGTAGTTGCAGGTTTTACTAATGCACAGTTGGTGTAAAAACGTTTACTAATATTTTCATTCTCAAAAAATGTTTATTGATTTAAAAAACATCTAAATAAAAGAATTGACATGTTTAACTGTGTATTTGTGATACACAGTAAGCAATTTTTTAAAAATGATTAATTTGAAAAATAATTTGAAAATATTTTACAGAATGTTATAGTCTAAATATATATAACAAATGTATTACAATATAAAACACATTTATTATTTTTGCTTAAACACCTTGAGAGTGGTGGATGCCTGTGCTTTGCTGGCGTTCATGTATGCCCCAAACCCCCTCTCAATTAATTGGTTTAGTGTGAGGTAAGCCAGTAACTGAAAATTTTGTATTGTTTGTTAGTTATTGTGCGAGTCTTTGTGAACATTTCGGTGCATTTCCTTTCTTGTTCCACTATTTCTGTCAAATAGCGACTGTGATATCATATTACTGTTACTTGAAGTGTGTTATAGTAGTGTATATAAGTTTTTGTAAAATGAATATAGACAATGAAGATGAATTATTGGAGAATATATACTTGGACAGATATTGTTATAGTAGACATTCTCTAATAATTCATCCACGTTATCCATATTTACTGTATAAAAACTAATAAACACTACTATAACACATTTCAAGCAACACTAATATGATAAGACATTCCTCTATCTGATAGCAAAGGTATAAAAAAAACAAAATGCACCGAAATGTTCACAAATACTGGAACAACATCCGACAAGCAATAAAACATTTTCCGTTCAATGGCTAACCTCACACCTAACCAATGAATTGAGAGAGAGAGTGAGGCGTACATGAACGCCTACCGCCACGGGCGGCCGCCAAATTTAATGTGTTAAGAGCTAAATACTATTGTGATGATTGTAAAGAAAAGTCATTGCCAATTGAATTATTATTTTAGATACTAGGCTTCTACAAGGGGATGTTGTTTCCCCTTCTTACAGCAGGTACCCTTAATTCAGTGTTCTTTGGTGTGTATGGTAATTCATTGAGAGCTATTCAAGGTGCTCGTGAACAACCTGTAGGACGAAAACTATGTTGTGAAGGACCTGAATGTTATCCCAGTTTCCATTGGGATGTATTTTATGCTGGCTGTGTGGGGGGAGCAGCAACTGTTCTACTTTCTACTCCAATTGAATTAGTCAAAACCCAGCTTCAGTCACAAGTAGGTATGAAATATACCTGTTACTTTAAATGTTTTAATATTTTGTATACATTCATACCAAGCATGCTTTGTATAGTGAATTCTGATGTACTAAATATTTGTGTTTAAATATATGAGTATTTGTAAAAGTAAAGGTAATGTAATAAGCACACAAGAAGAGCCCAGGTCCAAACGGTACAGTCATTCCCAAAAACATTTTCTATCACAAAACGCAGATTTACAGAAAATTACTGTAGAGAAGCGTGTTCGTATATAATTTATTTTGCACACTCTTTTTAATGAAATTAGTACTTATCTATAAATATTTATATTATTTTGGGTACTTAATCTATTACTTATAATATCTTTTAAATTGTGTATAGTTATCATCATATAAATGTACATAATTTATATTATTGAACGTTAATAAAATAATAAGACTATTACTGCATGAAGACACAGAGAATGATTTGGTAGTTGATGCACATCCCCTAATGCTATTGTTTCCAGATGCACAATTTCCTGGCACGTTTCTTCCTAGAACGGGATCAACAGCCGAACAATGAATGCATCGCCATGACTAAGGGCTCTCAAACTGTGGTACGCGTGCAAAAATCTTCAGGTGGTACCCAGGGCAGGTTATTGAAAAATTAAACAATTTTTATTTCTTTCTGTTTCGTAATCACGCAAGGTTATAATTTAATAATGAAATCTAATTGAATACTTGTGTGAAGGAACAACCGATTGAACTATCATGTGATTTGATGTTAAAAAAAATATTTCAGTGCTACGTTGTTAAAAATTTGGATCGGTGTTGGAAAGGAGTACCAAGAACTTTCAAATACTGCTGTAAAAATTGTTATTGGGTTTTTAGCCACGTACTTATGGGATTGAGGGTTTTTAGCTTAATTTATCTAAAACGTAAGTACAGAAACAAACCTAATGTAGAAGACTAAGGTTTTACTTAACAAAACTTGAGCCAAACATTGAGGAACTATAAAAAGAAGCAAGCTCATCCTTCTCATTATTTTTTGTAATGCTTTTAAAATTTATTTCTATATTTATTGTGTTTCTGATGTAAAAAGTGTTTTTAATTTAACTCCCCCTCCCAAACAACTAGTATGTATATTCAAAATAATAAAGGGTTTATTATTGCTCACGTGGTAGATTCTTATGTGTAAAAAATATATGTGATAATGGTGTGTATTAAAGGAATTGTTACTTATTACACTTTGAAATTACTTGTGACTAGACATTCTGTTAACTGCAGGGTCCGGTAATATAACCTCCTGTATTTGAAGAAATCGTTGTGTGAGTGTAGTGGTAGCACTGATGTGGTTGGGGTATTGTTCGAAAGCGGTGTATGTGCCATTTTCAGTGTGCATCATGGTTTGGTTTGGTGAGCATCAAGTGTTTGTTGGAGAGGACTTTATTAATAACAGTGATTTTGTGATTGCTATTCAGCAAGCACTTTGTATTTGATTCGAATTTGGTCGTGTCCTTGATAGGAAAACTATTCAACTGTGGGTGTCAAGTTTTAGACAAACAGGCTCAGCACTAAAAAGAAAACCTTAGTCTGCAACAACACTGGAAAATGTGATGCTTGTGAGAGCGTCCGTCCAACAATCCCTAAGGCGTTCAGCACTTAAGCATTCAGCTGCCCTGGGATTATCCGATAGGAGTAAGAGAAGAATTCTCCATAGAGGGCTTAATATACACCTATTCAAAATGATGTTTACCCAGCAATTAAGTGAGAGTGATTTTGAAACTTGCAGAGCTGTGTGTGAAGAAATTCTTCTGAACATTCTCCCTGGTGCTTTATTTCTTCAGATGAGTGCCACTTCCACCTATCAGGTGCTGTAAACAAACAGAATTTTTGCTACTAGGATGCAGAGAGCCCTCGAGAACTTCATCAGCGACCACTACACAGTCCTCATGTGACATTTTGCTGCACCATTGCTAAATCTTTTGTGTGGGGATCGTGTTTTTTCAAAGAAGGTTGGCAAATGGTAACGGTTAATTCAAATCATTACTGTCACATGGTAGAGACCTTCCTCTGACCTCGTCTAAACCAGTTCATTGTAGACCATGAAGAGCAAGAAGTTTGTTTACAGTAAGACGGAGACACATCTTACATGTCTTGGCGTTCTATGGAAATGTTGAGGGAGTTGTCATTGGAAGTCTTGTCTCTTTGGAAGGTGACATTGCCTGGCCCACAAGGACGCCTGATTTATCGCCTTGTAATTTTTTTCTTTGGAGAAACTTAAAGGCTGAAGTGTACAAACATCGCCCCACAAAAATCTGCAAGCACTTAAAAAGGTAATCACCCAGGAAGTGGCAGCCATTCCAAGAGAAATGACAAAAAACTAATAAGAACTTCCAGGAAAAACTTCGTCAATGTAACAATAATGGAGGATGTCTTTTATTAGGTATAATTTTTAAAACGAAGCAATGTAAAATTGTATAGTATTCAATTATTCACCTATAAAGGTATGTTTTCTGTATTTGTCTTATTTTTATTGTAACTATCTTTTAAAATTAGGGAGGTTTTATTGCCAGAACCTGTATAAGTTGCTAAATTGGTAACTTACACTTGGAGGACTTTAAGAATTCTTAATTTTTAAATACAAGTTTTTAGAAATATTTGTTATTATATTAAAGTAAAAAGGCCTTGGTAGGGGTTATATTTTTTTTACTTTGCCATGGATTCAACTTGCTTATTTTTGTACTTAAAGTGATGAGTAAACATAAAGTGATTTTTATTAAGGATTTTAACAGAATCCAAGTACAATTGAAATTCATCCAAGTATAAATTACAAAGCAAGGGAAAAATTAGGCTTGAAAAAAAACAAGAATTTTATGTTAAAGAATTTTGCTATTGAGATAGCGAAGAGAAAAATTTCAGTAGCATAGTCACACAATAAAAATAAGAACAACAAAAACAACTTGACAAGAGAAATGGTTTATAAAGCCTAAAATACGAGAGCTGGAAGTAAATAAATGTAAAAAAAATGTTTTGGGATAAAACATTAGGTCTTTATATTTTACTAGAAAAACTGGTTTTGAAAAGTTATTATGATTGATCTTATTTTTACAACAGCCTGTACAACTGTTAATTACATAAAAAATCTAAAGATATAAAGTTCCATTATTTTCTATTGTTAAAAATTTAAAATAAATTTTTTACATTCTGTTATAATCAAGTAATGATGACAGTTAAAAAAAAAAGTCAATTCCTACTTAGATCAACAAAGAAGAATTGTATTTAAGTTATTGATTACGGTATTAAATAATTACAATTAATATAAATATGTATATACATATGGACAGAATTACAAATTTCTTGTCCAAGAGACAAACCATTATTATAATTAAAATTCCCATCATGTCCAATCCACTAACAGTTTTGGTTAAAATAGTGCAATTCATATAACTCTAAGAAAAAACATCTCCAGCTGTTGGTAGTTGGCTCATTGCCAGACTGCTGTATTTCAAACTTGTAGTCAAATCCAACATTCAGAGATCAACTTTTTAAAATTAAAAATAATGAATTAATATTTGAAAAAGCTATATCAACATAAAATTTACCTAAATTTCCTACATTTAAAAAACCAATGTATTTGAACTTGAATGGATGAGTGGGAAATATTTTATTAACAGTACTTGAGTTTATTAAAATTCCAGTTGAGTGCTGGATTTCAAACATGTAGTCATTCTGTTAGAATCCGACCTAAAGAAGTCAACTTTTTAAATTTAGTTAATGAATAAATATTTGAAAAACTGTATTACATCAAGTGTCATCCACTACAAGTTAAAAAAAATGTATTTGAACTTGAGTGGATGAATAAAAAGTACTTTATATATGATTGAAAATTTGTACAAGATATATATATATATATAAATATCGCAATATGTTTTCTTGTGTATTAATAAAGAACAAAAGTCAAAATACAAATACAAGAATTATATTTGAATTTACAATTCAAAGCTTTTCGTTGGCTAACAGTACCAACATCATCAGCACCTTTGAAAAGCTTTGAATTGTAAATTCAAATATAATTCTTGTATTTGTATTTTGACTTTTGTTCTTTATATATATATATATATATATATATATATATATATATATATATATATATATATATATATTTCATGTTGTCCATTATTTTTCCGTTGCACTGACTTTATGAAGTTATTATTATTACTTGTAAATAATTTTTGCCACCACTAAGTGCAATAATTTTACTTTGTGTGATGAGGCACCTTTCGGTCACTTGACGATTGTCGAATCACTGATTAATTTGTCTCTATTTTTCTGATGTGGATGTTCGGTCCGTGATGTTGGTATTTGTTGACGTCACACACATTTCCTCTTGAGCCGCGTGTTTAATGTTTTTGAATAGTACGTCTTTTGTATATTTTGTCTGTAGGTTCATTGAATTGTTGTGTATGTTTTTATAAATGTGGTATTTTTCTAGTGAGTTTAGTTCTATTGCGTTATTATTTATTTGAAGTATGGTTAGGTTATTTTCGTAATTTGTTATTTCATGTTTATGTGATATTAGGTGAGCTGCAACATTTGATACTTTTGTATTTTTAATTTTGAATGCTCTGTATATGTATATATATATATATATATATATATATATATATATATATATATATATATATATATATATATTGTAAGATTTTCTTTTATTATGATATTATGAATGAAGTTTTTAAAATGTATTTTTTTCTAATAATATTTCAATCAAGGTAGGTTAGTAACTTTTCTAATTTATTTTAAGGTAAATAAATTTTCTAGAACTTTCCATTTTTTATAACAAGTTTAATGTATCATAAAAAAACACTTTCTTAACAATTATAAGTTTTATTAATAAATTACAAATTTTTTCTTTTTTAAAGTTTTACAAATTTACTATAAGTTTCCTCTTTTATTACAAGTCTTATTATTCTAAATTGTATTTCTCTTTTGGGCAGCAACAGTTTTTATTTAATTTAGCCTAAATTTATTTTAATTTTGATTTAGCACAAGCTCTCTTAATCTCAGGTTATCTGGTGGGTTTTAAATTTTGAATACTGAAATCTTATTTGGCACTCTAAAGTACAAGAACAAAAAAAAATCTAATCTTTAAATGTTATAAACTATGTTACACATCAATCTATTTCTAAGTAAAATTGTTCCTTAATATTTTCTCTAAATGTTTTCTTTTATAGTTTAATTTTATAATAAATTCCTCCAATTTCTTTTCTTTTATAAATGTCTGATTGCAAAATTTCAAAATGTATTAATGGATCTAGCCTAGATACTTAAGTGTTTTAGATTGCAGATTCCACTTTTCAGCCTTTTATCAAATATTTAATAATATCTTTTTTAAATAAATAGTTTTAATTAATTTTCTTGTAAGTATTCCGTAGTGTTAATTCAATTCCAGGACAATACTCCCGCACCAAGCTTGAATTCGTTAAATTTTGCTGGCCAACTCTGAAACACGTCCGTCTTGCTCAAATAGGTGTGTACGACTGAAGCCACGCTAACTAAACATTTCAAAATGGCTAAAACAAAATATTTCCTTTTCTTAATTGTTGTTACCGGCTTTACGGATGCTGTATTCACTGCCTTTTGTACATTTTATGCTCTTAATAACTAGATTTTAATTTCTTCGCAGGTGACCGCATTTAAATATTATATCTCTGTTTAAATTGTCAGCTGTTCTATTCACAATGCGCTAGTCATACGCTTGTTCAACTTTTGTGCTTCTTAAATTGGTTTCACTTTTCTTAACACTTAAAGGCTTTTATTTTTCATTTACATTGTTTTAGTGTTCTTTTTAAACTGTTACACATTAAATTGTTTCTATTATATTGTTTGTTTTACAGTGGTTATTGTTCTAAACTTGATTAAATATTACGATTTTACCAATTTAGGTTATGTTTACATTTTTCTCTTTTTTTCATAATTGGTTATTTTATGGTTTGAATTTACTTACATATTTATATTATATTATATATAGTGCCTTTCTTACTTGCTATTTTCAAAATGTTACTATATATATATATATATATATATATATATATATATATATATATATATATATATATATATACATATATATATATATATATATTTATATATATATATATATATATATATATATATATATATATATATATATATATAGAGAGAGAGAGAGAGAGAAAGTGAATTAATACAACGAATTGAAAATTTATGAGTTACTTAAAAAAAATAATGAAAATTTGAAATAAAACTCCTTTACTTTTAAATAATAAAATAAATATCCAACAATAATCTATAGGAATTATATTAGCTTGTTGGTTTATAGTTATTTGTAGATAATTTTTCTGCTTCCAGGTGACAAGACGTTAAGAGGGGCAAACAGTAGAGCACAAGATTACTGTGGGCCTTATGACTGTTTAAAAGATTTGTATAAAGGACGAGGGATCAGTGGATGTTTCAGAGGCCTTGTACCAATGCTCTATCGGTAAGTACATTTTGTAAAGTATTTTGCATGGTGGGTAATTGGTAATTAAATTAACAAGGTAACATGAACTAATTAAAACATTTTACTAATGTTAACAGTAATTAAGCTTGGTATGAGATTTATTCGAAAATATCAGTGTGCTATTAAAAAATATTTTATTTTACTAATATATATATATACACATAGTAAAGCGTCAAAAATCCGAACGCCTTCTTCAACACTCTGTTACAGGCGGTGCAGTTAAACCCTGCTTTTTTAGTTAATTTTGTAATATTGGTAAACGTGCAGGTATATTTGAGTGAAACTCAAGGACATCTTCCCTTTACCAACCCCGCACCGGTAAAAACCGATTCAGTTGATCCTAAAACGATAGACAACCTACAATGACAGAGTATAATGGTTTTGGCGGAGAATCCTCGCCTAAGCGTTTAACGGTGTAATTCTTTCATGTTAAAACATTATCGATTGATTTAGTGATGTGTATATCTTGTTAGATAAATTATTAGATTTATTTGTCAACATGGACGTGATTTAGAAGAAGAACGTATTAAATTAGAAGGACTTTATTAATTTAGAGAGTATTTAATAAAACTCCATATCAAAACCTTACTTGACGAGGAATTCCTTGCCTACTGTGTGACCTCGTTTCAGAAAGTATAGGTCTGCTAGTGGGATTTGAGGCATTACTTTACCTATTAATAAACAAAAACTTTTTGTACAAAAAGATAGTTAAGGTTCCAAAGATTGTAAAAATAATACTGTATGTTTATTGCTAAAACAAAGTAATTCAAACAAATTTAAAAAAATTGGAGTGAAGGAATCCCCGCCATGCTTGTAACCGTGTTACTTTTTCTACTTGTGTAACGGAGGGAATGCATTATTTGGCTGGTAGAAAATGAGTTTCGAAACTTACACAATCCAAAATCAGCGAATTTTTCATATAAAATATTTTAGTGATTTCGTACAGTTGTGTTAATTTTCTGTGTATCGATACATAAATTTGTAAATATGTAGTGAATTGTTTTTGTATAATAAGTACATTCTTCTGGAATTAAAGATACAAGCAAATCAAAGTACAATAGTTATGTACATATGTAAATACATAAAGTGTTTATTTTCATTTATCTTAACATTTTTAGTGTAACTCGGAATTTCTAAGCAATGTTCGAAAATCCAAACGTCCTCCAGTCCGAATAAGTTTGGATTTTTGACGCTCTACTGTATTTATAGAATACGACACCAATACTAATTAGGAATATTATAGTAGTGATTAGGTAAAGAAATAAATGTTTAATATTTACAATATCATGAAAATAGAGTTACTTTATATTATTTAATTGAATTATCGTTTAACAGTGCTCTAAGGGATATTTATATAACCAAATGTTTTAACAAAAATATTTCAGTATTTTTATATGATGCCTGCTACACAAGTCTTATAGCACTACTCTACTAAAGCATATTTTCCAACTGTTTTATAAGTAGGGCATTAGTAATTAAAGAAAAAAATATTTGTGGTAAGGTTTTTATATTAGTAACATGTAATTAACAACTAAATCGTATTCTAATTTGGTATGTTTATATTGAAAAAGAATTCATTAAAAATAAATGTTAATATTAGGCACCTTATAAGAAATGTAATAGCAAAATGTGGTTAAAATATGTATGGTTCTAATTAGCGATGGGCCGATTCCGATTCTCGATTCCAGGAATCGTCGATTCTAGGTGGTATCGAGGTATCGTCGATACTCGATTCTTCATTCATAAAGGTGTCGATTCCGATTCCTATTTTATTAAAATATGTGTATGGAGTAATTTATTGGAAAAATAATTAACTACCAAATATGTCTTATTTATTTATTAGTTGCTTTGAATGAATTAAACGATTAAAGCAAATACCGATTTGAGATAACGAAAATATTATTATTTATGAAGCAACAACAAAGAAGATCGTAACCAATCCTGGTCGTTTGTCATCACTCGTCTCTCTATCTCTCTCTCACTAGAGAGGGTTCGATACACAATCTCTCGTTCTCTCCCCCCCCCCCCCGTGTCGCTGCCACTGATTCAGGGGCATATTAAAAACTACCCTATTTCTATTATTTTTTTAAATCTTTGTTGTTCGTTTGTTTTTAATTTTTGTTTTGTTTTGAGAGACAATGTAAATAGGCTTAGGTATTTTTTTCAAACTTTGTAAAATAGTGTAAAGTTTACATTTTTAACTTTATAATAAGTCATTACTTTAATCTGATATGTTTTTATGCTATTAAAAATTCCTATTGATAAATTAAGGTTGAAAGTTTTGTGTAGCCTATTACATTAAAACAGAGCTTTTGAATGGTTTTGCCGTATGACCAAGATGTTAACTAAATTAATTATTAGATACCTAGCATGTAAGCTAATATAACTTGAAAGAATCGAGAATCGACTAAAGAATCGAGAATCGAAAGGAAAATTTTAGAATCGAAATCGGAATCGGAATCGAAAATTTTAGGAATCGACCCATCTCTAGTTCTAATGTTTGAAATTTATAAAGAAAATGGTTTGCTCCTTTATATATACAGTCAAACCTCTATATAACACACCTCCAGATAACAAAATCCTCTATATAACGAATTTTTACCTTGTCCCATGACATTTTAGAAGTTATACTGCTTATTTACCTCTATGTAACGAATTTCGGACCTCTCAATAACGAAGTTTTTCTTCACTTAAACCAAAGAAATGTAGTGTCGTATAGGCAGCTCACAATGTCATTTCCAGGAAATTGTTTATTTTCAGCAGGAAGGTCAACAAAACCAAGAATGGTAGGCGAAACACATGTCGGCAATTGACTGCATATTATAGTTCGGTTCAGATAAGAATGTAGTGACTCATCGGTTAGGAATTCTAAGAACTCAGCATTTATAGATAGGCCTAATGTACAGGCCTACAGTACATTCCCATCCTCCCACCATTCTCTTTTATCACTCATTTCAATGTTGCTAGCTCAGTTACTCAGTTTTATTCGTGCCGTGGGTTTGTCGTGCTGTGAAAAAATGTCAAAAAGAAAGTGTTTAAGTGTAGCAGAAAAAGTGAGTGTTTTACAAGATGAAGGTGTAAAAAAGTTGGATGTTCGGTATACCTCAGAGTTCGCTATCCACTATTCTAAAATATAAAATCAGTATAGGCAGTTAATAAATGTAATACGGCTAATAAATAATACAGTTACTAAATGATTAAATGATTAAACATACAGTTTGCTTTGATTAAATTCCACTACTTTCAAGTCATGCTCCCTGAAAATGAATTGGTGAGTGTACTTATTTTCCAGTAAGTTTTCATAAGCATTAGATAACTTATCATAATAGCCTATACAGAGTAGACCCAATGAAAAATATTGAATATGAATATCTAATACAATGAAGAAACATTCTGAAAACATCAATAAAACATTTTTAAGAACTTGAATTTCAAATAAATTCATCCTATATTAACATTGGCCTATTACACTAACTACGCTCGCAATATTATACTGTATCCCTTTTATTACTGCACGTAGTGCGGTATGCGTAATGTGGTAAGATCAGTAAGATGGGGTGGGAGCATTCTTGTCAACACAACTTCTCAATAACAAATACCTCTCTACAACAAATTTTTTCTCTGGATAATCGACTTCGTTATACAGAGGTTCGACTGTATATATATATATATATATATATATATATATATATATATATATATATATATATATATATATATGTGTGTGTGTGTGTGTGTGTATTTCCAGCAACCTTATTACAGCATTATTGGGCATTAATTGCAATTTGAATGTCATTCTTTTGCCATTAATCTTCTTCTATATCTCTTCTGTTCATTGCTTCGATTCTGTCCATTCTTAAATGATCCTGCAGTGTGTATCTACATCTTCTGTATGATCTTGCTCACTGTGCAGACATCAGAGCTGTAAGTCACTGTACTCTCTACCAGTGTTGTTAATTGGCTTATAGATTTATAACGTATTAATTAGATATATTCTTAACACAAATTCCTATCACATCTGTCCTTGCAGAATAAAAATAAACACTGACGATTGAAACCACTGAAATGTTTTGATGTTGTGAGAAGGTTAAAAAAAGTCCTATATATATAACTATGTAGGATATTTTAGCCTATATAAGAGACAAGCTTATTATTACCACAGTAATAATTTGATTAATTTTCATGAAATAAACACAAATAATCAAACTAAAATATTTGGTATATTTTGGATGCATTGTAATAAAAAAGTGAAACAAATATTTATATCTCACAAGTATAAATTTTGTAATGTTACAAGATATAGGTAAAAACAGTGTATTCAAGAAGATTGAAATATGCCAGACGTGTAGTCATTTTTGTTAGGTTATGCCAAGTCCAATTTAATATATTCTATATACAGGAGGCATTGTCCAAATGAAACTTATTTGTGTAGTAATCTGTATAGTTAAATTAAGTTGGAATATATGCTGAAGTTTGTATTAGGTACTAACTTTATACTGAAGTTTTTATAACCTGGTAGCATTGGTGTAACATGGGATTAGATCAGAGAATAAATTATTTATAGCATGACCTACTAAAACCAAAAAAATGTTGGAATCAATCAGTTTATGTTTTTGTTTTCAAACGTCTATCACTTTATAAAGCTATAAATATAGAGAAAATATCTATGTTTATTGTAATGTATTTGTGCATAATTTGGAAAGGAAATAAAATAGATATTTTTGAAGTAAATACAGAAATTTATATTTGGTGTGGGGTGTGTTTTGTATTTGTTTGTTTTTTTTTGTTCTAAAGAGATGTTCCAACATATGGTTTGTTTACGTTGACCTACGAACATGTATTATGTATGCTGCGGGACTCTTCCTATCGCGAGCAGAAGTCACCAGTCCTCTACCAAATTTTAGCAGGCGCTGCTGCAGGTGATTTTTAATTTGTTTTGTACTTTACTTTACTTTTGTAACGTTGTTTTCCTTTACTATAAAGTAGAAGTAATAATTATTTACTAACAATCAAATTTTTTAAAGTGGCGCTTGGCTCTTAGGTAGAAATTGTGTATTTGCCGTCTATAAAACATCAGGTACTGTCGTCATCCCTTATTGGAGTCTGCCTGTCCCAACCCGTAGACAATCCTATTAGCGCGCTTCTGTGGAAGCCCTATTTTCATTTGTTGTTATTTTTACTATACATTAAAAAGTATTAATAAGTAACAAAATAATGAGTCAACCGTATGAGTAAATGGAAGTCCAAGGGTCGATGTTTTTGAAAATGAATTGCGAGCACCTCCACCCTCCCCCCGTCCTTTGCCAAGGCTTGCATCCCCCAAGTGTCAGCTTATAAAATTGTACCTTTAACTAATCTTTGATTTTGAACACATTTTCTTACATAATTTTGTTAGTTGGTTTTTTTAAAAACATGTTTAATAACAAATAAAACATACTTTTAAGCTTGAAGTTACATTTTGTAGTAAGTATAGGAGTCCTTCAGTAATCTGGGAGGTATGAACTAAAGCACTGCCATATTACTGAGGTATACTCACAGTGGGACCTTAACAAAATAATTGCAATGAGAAAATAGCATTTTCACTTGAAGTAGTTTCACATCAATGTAAACATTTAATGTGTTGAAGTGGATATAAGGGATCATAAGATGATGTACCACATTTAGTAAATTCCTCGTGCCAGGACTATTCTAATTCTAATCCCACGATGCTCAACATCAGTATTTTGTGAGCACTGAATTTTGGTTTTTTAGCATTATTGTTTCTATTTTTATTTAATAAAATAATGAAATCATAAAATAATACATATCAGTGTACTTGAATCCATATTAATTTTCACTACAATTTCACTTTATGTACGAAAATATTTTGCTTTATCTAGAATGTAAATGTACTAAGACTCTCACGGCAGGAGGGATTTTATTTTCTACATGTTTGTTATACCTCCGTGTAGCCTAACTTCCCCCCTCCAGTACGGTTGTCACGTTGACAGTTCTCAACGTACTGACCTCGAACTGATCTCGTTGCAGAAAGGAAAAGTGAGGCTACACTTATGTGTCGAAAATAAATCCCTTCCACCCCACTGCGAGAGCCTCAGTACACTTAGTATACTAGACCTCATATGCCTAGTACAGTTTGTGTACAATTGAACACCTAAATAACTGTAAAGCGTCATAAAGAAACAAATCAATCCTTTTATTACTCAGAACAGGAAATAAAAACAAAAAAGAAGTAAATAAGCTGCGATTTGATATAAAAATGATAAAGTTCAGTAATCTGGAACCAATATATTCATGCAGGTTGGACGGGATCAACAGGATCGTCTTGAAAACTGGAAGAGCTAGAGTTGTGAAGTGTCAGATCATAGAGGGGCTGCTTTACATATTGTTTGTCTTTTGCATCTATTTATGTGTAAATTAAAATTTAGATTTCTTGTGCATGGGTAGGCTTGCTGTGTTTAGTTTCTTGCATGTTGTTATTCTATTTAATTAAAAATGTTGATTATAACTGGGAAAAATTATTCACGATCCTGCACTTTACGTATACATGTTTTCTGGTATCTAATGAAAGAAAATCTCACAGGGCGACTAAATGAACAGCTTTCATACTTTTTTGGATTATTTTTACTTAATGTATTTTACTTAAACACTTGCATGTCTATAACTATTTTTTGTTTCCTATAATTATTCTTACTTTACTTTAATGGATCTATTACAGTTTTTGCTACCTCTCTGCACCCAATTTCCAATTTCTTCTGTTATATATAATGCCTCTTCTAGGTTTCTTGCAGTCATCGCTTCGTCGATGTCATCTTTGTGGCCGTCCTCTCCTGCTTTTCTTAGAGGGAATCGACTCTAGTACCTATCGGAGCCACCTGTCTTTTTCCATTCTCTTATGTGTCCAAACCATGATAATTGTCTTCTTTATATCTCCTCCCTAATATTTTTATTCATTTTCATGTTTAACGATTTGTTAATATCTGACCCTTTCAAGGTTCGATTAACCACAGCTTCGTCGTAAAACGTTCATTTCCATCATCATTAGTTTGTTATTATTAGTTTTGGTAACGTCACATACCTCTGAATCATAGAATGTAATGCTCTGAACAATACTTTCATAAATGTGATTCTTTGTATATTTCAGCGGTTCTCAACCTGGGGGGGGGGGGGCGGGGCGTGGAAGAATTCCAGGGGAGGCGTCAACAAATTTTAAAAAAAATTGAATTTGATGTTGGACACAAACACACAATCATTGAAATTTCTTTATAGCTTAATAGAGCTATAAAGCTCTATTTCTTTACTCAATAAAATGTAAGTGAGCGTCTGTCCAGGCGTGAGAAACTAGCTGTGACTCAGCATAGCAGAGCTTTTGTTTATTAATAGCGCAGCGGGGCGTAGTGCGCATGTCTGCCACAGTGCCACTCCCGTCCACCACAAGCGCTACTTGTCACACATAATCCAGTTGTGCATTCTCCTCCGCCTGTGAATGTAGCTTTATTGTAATTATTATAGCGCTTGTGTTGTTAATTGTCATTGCCATAACATTGACAAATATTGCGTGTTTTAGTGGTTAGTTGCTATAAAAATGAATAATTCAGTGCCAAAGAAAAGACTCTACAGTGATGACTATATTAAATATGGGTTTAAATTTATTGAGGAAAACGGTAGTCATTTACTTCAGTGTGTAATTTGTCATGTAATTCTGAGTAATGATGCAATGCAACCTGGATGTTTGGAACGCCATGTGACTACAAATTACGCTGCCCTGAAGGACAAACCTACTGAATTTTTCGTTTCTAGGAAAAGTTGCCTTAAGAGAATGAAACTTAATTCCAGTGGAAGTTTTCGAATGGAAATTGAAAAGGCCGTTGAGGCTTCTTACAAAATTGCCTTGTTGATAGCTAAAGACAAGAAACCCCACACAATCGGTGAGTCACTTATAAAACCTTATTTGCTTACTGCTTGTAGTACTGTGCCCGGTGAAGACAGCTACAATAAAATTGCCAAAATTTCTTTATCTAACGATACAGTCAAACGTAGAATTGATGACATGGCTATTGATTTGAAAAATCAACTGGTGCAAAAGCTAAAAAACTCCCCATTCTTTGCATTGCAGTGCGATGAAACAACAGACATTTCAAAACAAGCGCAGTTGTTGTTTCACTGTAGATATATAGATGAAAAGAAATTCCTTGAAGAAATACTGTTTTCAAAAAATCTTGAAACAACAACTAAAGCAGTCGATATATTTTCTGCTCTTCAAACATTTTTAGAAGCTAATGAACTTCCCTGGGAGAGAGTTATTGGAATATGTACTGATGGAGCTCAAGCATTGACAGGTTGCCAATCAGGATTTATTGAATTGGCTAAGAAAAAA
The DNA here is from genome assembly GCA_036971475.1 of Prosapia bicincta. Lineage (NCBI taxonomy): Eukaryota > Metazoa > Arthropoda > Insecta > Hemiptera > Cercopidae > Prosapia > Prosapia bicincta. Next base: position 282,490,466 of record JBAIZL010000005.1, on the reverse strand, counting down.
ACCCTAAAATAATTGGATCCCATTGTATCATCCACAGACAAGCTTTGGCTTGCCAGACTCTTCCTGAATCACTTAACGCTGCTTTGAACTTAGCAGTTAAAGTAGTGAATCACGTCAAATCCAGTGCTTTGAACACCAGACTTTTTCGAGTGTTGTCAAGAACTGAACAGTGATCAAGAAACACTTCTCTTTCACACTGAAGTTCGTTGGTTGTCCAAAGGTAATATGCTTGCAAGATTGTTCAACTTGAAATCAGAAGTTGAAATCTTTTTGATGAGTTCAAGTGAAGAACTGTACAAGAAATTTACAGATTACAAATTTATCTTTTACCTGGCATATTTGTCAGACTTTTTCGAAACAATAAATCTTCTGAACTTAAAGCTACAAGGTCAGAAAAGTACTTTGAAGAACTATGATTCAATTAAGAGTTTTGCTGAGAAGATGGCTCTTTGGCAACGCCGCCTGCACATTTCGCAGCCGAACTTTTCTTCCTTTCCAAAATTAAACAACCTCCCCGATGATACCCAAAGTCTTCCAAAAGACCTAGTAAATGAAATGAAGGGCCTAATATCTGAGCATTTGTTGTCTCTGAAGAACAAAATCAGAGCCTATTTCCCAGATATAAGCTCGGAAAACTGGGAGTTTAAGTTAACAAGAGACCCCTTTCAAATCAACATTGATATACTTCCTGATCACATTCAAGAACAAACAATTAACTTGCAATGCGATTCCAAAGCTAAATTGGATTTCCCAAACATGGATCTCAAAGATTTCTGGCTACTATATCTTCCTTTTTACCAAGAAGTAGCAATGGAGGTAGTCAAGTTGCTTGTACAATTTTCATCAACTTATCTATGCGAGACAGGACTTTTCAGCCCTGGCTAATATAAAATCTAAATATCGAGCCAGACTAGATGTGGAAAGCGACCTGCGGTGTTCTTTGTCAAAATTTCATCCAAACATACAAAATAGTTAACGAGAAACAGTGCCAGCCCTCACACTAGCACTACAAAAGTAGCGAACATTTTTCTGGTTAAATTATTGATATTTTGTTGTGATTTTTTCGATGATTTGTGTAAATAAAATTTGTATTTGAGCAAATATGATTTTATATTCCTTACCCTTACTAGAGTATGTCTAGCCTAAGTTCAAAGTCGTTTTACTCAAACATAATATAAGTAAATTTATCATATATAAGTCTAAATTAACTTAATCCGTAAAGGGAGGCGTGACCTCACACCAAAGTGTGAAGGGGGGGTTCAGAGCCTAAAAGGTTGAGAACCCCTGGTTTATTTCGTGATTATCTTTTGCCAGAGAATAGAGTTTAAGGCCCATGTCACTGCTCTGGCATTGTTTTTTCTTTCCCTGATTTCATCCTCACTATTGCCTTTCTTATTAAAGATCACCCATAGGTATAATTATTCACCAACAATATTTTTGGCCAATCAAGCAGTATTTTTTTTTTTTTGAAAAAAGGTGGATCACTCACTCTTGGACCTGTCTCGGGAACTTCAGTAATAGGCTCTCCAATATCTTTAAGAACAGATACAATTAACAGTTCCATGTTTTTTATAAAGTTGGAAAGTGCTATATTGCTTGGTCTTTTGAATTCAATAAAGGGGTTTGGAGAAAAGTGTTTGAGATTTTGAAGTCCTTTTTGTTTGACTCAAAAGTCACTAAATCCAACAATGGTGAAAGTAGTTAAACGTTTGATCAAAATTACTCTATAATTTTATCAGTCATGTCTCATATTTCAAGCCTTAAATTTTAGGCAAGTGGATATTTTGGTTGTCTTGAATACTGTTAATGTTTTCTGTGATCATGTAAAATTGATTTGGTCGAATTAAGTGCAGCGTAAAAATTTTGAGACTATGTTTAAATAATTGAAAAGTTCTTGAATAACTTTTGAACACTGGTAGACTGGTAGAAAACATTCCATACTGTCACGTAAGTTTAAACCCAGAAACATTCTGTCTGGCTTATTGGTGAAGGATGTCTTTAGTAATACTTTGACAATTTTGCATGCTGCAATAAAATTCTTAGAACTTCAGTATATTTAACCAACATGAAGCCATGGGATAACATAACAGTAGTAATTGTTATACTTATAGAGTGTGTTCAGAAAGTCCCTATGCAATTCTCATTTAGGTAGTGGAATCAATTTATTGCTTAGGTATTACTTCCTCTATGTGAGCTTGACACATCATACCTTGAATATGATAGAATATGATGAATAGACTACACGCTTTTGCAGTCTATAATATGGTTGACTGTATTGACAGTTCCTTTATTAGTGTGAATAATTTAGAATGAAAAACCTAACTATTAAGGTTACTACAGTAGATCGTGGGTAATTCAAGCGTCTTTAATTTGAAATTGTCGATAATTCAAAGTTTGGGGTTGGCTGCTTGGACTTTATATGCTACCCATGTAAAATAATTAAGCATAATTCGAAGTTCATTTTCTTTAATTGGAAGTTATTTGTTTAAATATGGGCTCAGATACCAGGGCACTAGTGATTGCCATCCTGAAGAATTCTCTGCGTTTAGATTGAGATCACGGTGTTTGGTGCAAAAGCTGTGATGGGAATTCTGGAAAAGCAGTTGACTAGTTATTGATCGATTGGAATTGACAGTTATTGATCGACGCTCTTCTTCGTCACCGGTTTGTTGTTACAGTAATGTGTTTCTTTTTTAAGTGAGGATCTTCCCCCTGCACCTGTCTAATGAGAAGCCAATACAGACAACACCTTTGAAGTGTACGTTGATATAGATGAACGAGTATAAGTCTGTGGAGGACCTTTTGATCTACATTTTGAAGTGAAAAAAGTGCCGAATTGTCAGATTTAGAAGAAGATCAAACTGAAGTTGAAGAGTCCCCAATTCCTACAACGTCAAAGTGTTGTTAAGGGACGATGCCTCGGCCATTGACCGAGTCATCGCTTTCTTACACCACTTGAACATATTTTAAAAAATTTAATATTTAAAATATATGCTTTTATAGTTATACTTATATTTTCTTTTAATTATTATCTGCGTATATTTTTTATTTATTTAAATTTAATATTGTTATTTTTTATTTACTGTTATATTGTTTTGTTTTTTTATTTATATTTTTATTGTTTTTTTTAATTGTTGTAATTATTGTTTTTTTTATTATATATTTATGGATACATAATTGTTTTTATTATTTATTATTTCTTTGTTAAAGTTTTGTTTGTTTTGTAACTATTGTTTAATTTAAATTTATTTTGTTTCATTTAAAATATTGCATTTTGTGTTAGATTTTGATTGGCGATGATAACCACAGTTGGTTTTTCGCCAGGAAAAAAAATCCTATAACTTCAGAGGCTCTTCGTCATTTGGGTGAGTTTCGGCCGTATATCAAAGGACAAACCAATGTTAATAATAGTATTCTCCACTCCCTAAATGTACCTGAGGATCTTGCAAATGTTTAAAGAATTAATTCAGCAGTACAATCGAACATTACTAAATATTGGACAAACTTTAATTTTTGTACTGTAGATATCTATCCATAATCTACTATATATGTGCATATTGTATTCTTGTAATTTCTTACTGATGCTGACTGAAGTAACTTTCAATTGCTAGTAATTATAACTTTTATAAATCCACCAAATTAACTTTTATTACTATGCCTAAGCTTACTGCTTATTCAAATTAGAGTATTTAATGTAATTAACTGTGGCAATATTTTCCAAATGGAATTAATTCAAAAAAATAACCTTTTAAAAGATTTATAGTAAATTAAATGGTTATTGGTAGTTAGTTTTTGTGTTATTGTAGTTTAGTAGTTGTTTGTTTGTTTGCTTTATAGTGACATAATAGCGTCAGGTATTTATATGTCAGTATATGCACATGGCTTGCAGCAGATTTCAGACACTAAAACTATTCTGTCAGTAATGATGGCTGGAGGTGTGGCAGGTACGTAAACATATTTTTTGATAAGAAAAGATCAAATATTTTTGGAATTATAATGTACAATATATTTTTGAAAATTCAAAATATTATTAAAACATTTTGAAGAAAAACAACTTATAAACATTTAAAACAATAGAAACCTTGACTTTTAAAGAGATTGACACATTCTGTCTGGCTGACAGATCAGTGAAAGTAGGCTTTCACAGCTGTTAGATGTGGTGTATAGCATTCAAGAGTGTTTCAATACATCCCCGAAGCTTAGGTAGTTTAACCATTGGAAAAAGTGAAGAAAAGGTAGTTTATGGTTCAATTTTATAACATCAGAAATGTTATATGTATAACAAATAACATACATATAAAACAACTGATGTTATTTAAATACAAGAATTTTATTAATTATATTTGAATAAACTCAGTTGTTTTTGATTATTATACATGAAATAAAATTTTCTACCCATCATAACTTTGTTTGTAATTATATTATTAAGGTAATAATATTTTAAATAACAAACCCAATAACCACAAAATAAATAATTATTGTAAATAAAAAATTATTTGTGGTTATTGGGTTTGTTATTTAAAATATTATAACATAGGCCACAGTTGCTCAAAAAATCATTATAATATTAAGGTAATAAAATTTATAGTTTGATCAGAATAGGTTCATTTCAATTAACATGTAATAGTGGGTACACATAACACAAATATGTAAATAGGTTTTGTAATGTAATTAAAGCTGTACTTCCATTGTTAATGTCGGCCAAAAAACTCAACAACACTATTACACAACACTATAAAAACACTAGTAGCTTCCAGTATAGTTCGTAATTACAAATACAGTACGTTACTAATTTCATAAAAGACACAAAAAACATATAACAGTACCTTGGAACATTAGCACTAGTGAGAAATAATATGGTATATTATATCTATTTATGTTTTAGTTTTTAAAAAGTCTGTCATTTTCTTTTGTAATAAAAAATTCTTTTCTGGTGGCTCGTATACCACGTGACAGTGGAGACGATGTTTGTTGTTACTGTGATGAATACATAATATGGTGATGAATCAGAGAGGTTCTACCATATTATTAAAATCCTTACCAATTTGTTATTTCCTCTGGCTTTAGCTAATTGTCTCATAGTATTAATTATTGTATAAAGTTTTCCTTCAAAGTGATTTCCAAAAACTTTACCCAAAAAATTCATAACTGTTGTGGTATTAGTCCATTTTTTGTAAGAAAAGACGTTTTCCAATCTATTTTTTATATTCATACTCAAATACATAATATACATATAGTTTACCAAAAAACATTAACAGTAAAAAGTTTAAAAAATATAAAATTGTAAGTTAAAACAATATACACATATAATACAACACAAAACATATAATAGTCAATTTTAAATTTATCAATCAGATAATTTATCATAAACTAAGTAAAATATTTAAAAATCATTCAAAGTTCCTCCGCTATCAACCTTAACCTATCCTTTTACACGTAATGTAATTGATCCACATCTCTGATATTAAATGTATGATTGTATAATTGGATGATAGACATTTCAGGGAATAGTTGTTTTTTATAGTTGAACTCTAAAAATAATTTTACAAACTCAATTCTTTTTTCTTTGGCAAGTCATGCTTAGTTTGTCACACAAACTTACTCTCACAATTCAGAGGTTCCACCTCTTACACAATATTTTGCATTTCTATTTTATTAATTTTATCCTTACCCAAGTCATCGGGGACAGGAGTCCCGAGTTTGAGGTTGAATTTGTGGGGGTAGAGGTTTCATAGCTGGAGGTGAATTTCCCAAGCTGGCAGGTCTGTGCGTTTTGGCAGGGGTTGAGCAGGAAGGCTGGATCCTTGCCACTATTCATTTTCACAATCTTTATTCTTCAATCGTTTCTTACGGACAGTTACTGCTTGTCGTATCTGTTATCTGTTGAAATAGGTCTAGGACTTGCTAGACAGAGGTGAGACTGCTCACAGGTGTATCCTTACCAAATTTTATAAAATTGAATTTATTCCTAATAATATAAATAATATCAATACGTACAATCTTAGAATATTGTAAAGAGGATAATGATCCTTTATAAATGGAAGAACTAAGTACAACTGTGATAATCCTTTTCCTGTTCCAATTATTTTTTTTCACTATGGTAAACATTTTTTTTTCACTCACTTTTTAATAAAATCTACTGGGTAATCATTATTCTGTAATATTTTTTAAACAAGTAATAAACTTTACCAATGGAAACCTATTTAAGTGACAATTTTAGTATTTCTAGTTGGAACAGCTGATTTAAGTGAAATAACCAAGGAGATGAATAGTAAAACTGTTCTATGCTTGGGAGAAGTCTTTCGGGTACCACAAAACATCGTTAGAGCTGCAGATCTTATCCTCCTGATACTTGGAGGGATATTGGATATTTGCTTTATTTCAATTGTATTTACAATAATTTGATAAATTCATATTAATAAAAAAAATTACATTAATCATTTCGTCATCCTAAATCTATCAAAACTGAAGACACATTTTTGGTTATTTCAATTTTGAACATATTTTAAACAACTATTGCAATTGTCTATTGCTTACAAAGAGAATTATGTACAAGATAATTTTGTACTAAAATATTTTCAGCATTTGGCGAGGTTTTGGTGTTTTCATACTGCAGCCAATTTGTGAACTTCTGAAAGCCATATTAGTTGATATGGCTTTAATATGTTTGAAAACATTTTATTTTTTTATTTATAAGGTTCTAAGTAAAAGCATATATTTTCACAACGCATTACAATTTTTTTTCTGTTTGTCTCAAACATCAGTTTTCTAGCATTGCAGGAATTTGTTTATTTCTACTGTCATATTTTATGGATTTCAGAGGAGCTCTGTTAATTTTTCTGTGTCCTGTTGCGAGTATATTGTCATCTTCTACTAAGTCTACTCAGAACTTCAGTCAGTTATGGATAGTAGCCATGAATAAATGTCTAACTGCTTTTATTATTTGGCTGAGTCTTATATCTGCCATGTACTTTTTATGTTTAGTGATATTTTAATACATGTCGAACGCTTGTGTTCTGACAAATATTCCTCTTTGATAGACTTAGTTCTATAGAAATGGTCAATGGCATTGTTTTAATGAAGTTTCATACCTTGCCAGCCAGTCTGCAATATAATTTTTATCTAATGACACTCATGATCAGACCCATTAGAATTTAATAGTGTTCTGGTTCTAATATAAACTTTCATCTCTCTTGGTAACTTTCTTTTTCTTAAAATCCCCCTCCATAATTTCCATTCTTTCTGCCCTTGAAAATATCTTAGCATTTTATTTATAAGACACATAGTACAAAGGAAATTGTGTATACAGTTATGAAAAATAAGTATTTTTTGTGTGTGCAGGTTTTGTTTCTTGGGCTACGATTGTGCCTCTTGACGTGATCAAATCTAGGATTCAAGCTGATTGTAGAACAAACCCCAAATACAATGGAATGATTGACTGTTTTGTTAAAAGTTACAAAACAGAAGGCTATACTGTCTTTTTTAGAGGCTTTACTGTTACAATGGTAAGGGCTTTACCAGTTAATGCGGCCACTTTCGTAGGATATGAGCTCTTTATATCTTTTTGTCAACAACATAAACAATTATGACATATGTCGTTTTAGGAATTAAATCTTGTAAACATGTGTAAAAAGTCTGTAAACAATAATATGTATAGTCCTGTATATTAAAAAATAAAATGTCTATTAATTACTGTCCTGGTTTTCACTAAAAATTTAGAAATCATCTGATAATTGTTGGTAGCATTGGTATGGCTTTAACTGTTCCATAAATAAATATGTTTGCATGTACATTTCCTTAAAACAATGATCTAAAATTAATGTTTATATATGGCTTTTTTGTCAGGTTTGACTAATGCGCTATGGTTAATGGTCACTTCTTTAAAATAGTGAATTAATTTGAATCTACAATTTATTGAAGTTGGACAAACAATGTATAAAATAATACATTATATATTACAGGGAAAGTTTTGATAATATTAATGACTCTTACTTAAATCATATTAAAACCAATGAAAATATTGGAGAGAACCCCAATACCACAAAAATAATCAAAATAACAAATAATACAAGTTTAATAAGTTTAAACCCTTATGTACATTTCGATGATCATGTCATCATCATCATCATCAGAGGGTCTTATTACAAAATTAGAATCTATCAAACAAGAATTTACAAATTAGAGTGACACCAACCGTTCTCTGTAGTTGCTATATATATAGGCATGAGGTAAGCTCCGCCCCTCTCTGCCCTCGACCAACAAACAACGATAGGCCATCTTGATCCAAATAGGCTAGTCAAAAAGTACACTATAATATTACATATGTGATATAAAGTACATCTAATAACAATGAATAAAATTATAAATAAAAAATTAATTAAAATAATGCATCATATTTGAAAAAAGACTAATAAAGTAAAGAATATGGAGGGTGGCCTAGAGGTAAGCCCTTTATCTGAATTCATTAATTCATTATTTGATTTCACTATAAAAATACTTTCATAACTATTGAGTAATTTTTTAGAGTTGATGCATTTAGCTAAAGTAGCATTTTGATCTAATGCATGCTGATTATGAAGGATATGTCCTGCTACACTGGATTTTTCGGGTCTGTCATATTTAATATGTGCAAGATGTTCTTTATATCTAGTTACAATTTTTTTCTAGTTACAATAATCTTATCTAACTTATATTATTTATTTTTATGGAATTGGGGTTCTTTCCAATATTGTAATATAATGTACTACTGTACTCTTGATATTGTACATATTCAAACCATATTCCTAATGGTTTGTATAATTTTTGAAGTAATAACTTCTTTACGTTCAGTGAACAAAACGAGATTAAATCATTGATTTTGTGTCATGCTATTTCTGAAACGCATACCTTCAGCATTTATTCCCGCCAGGTTATAAAACATATGATTTCATGTAACAGCTGGTTTTGTCTTGTAGGTTATGTTGTAGAACAGCCGTTTTTACACTTAGATTATTAATAAATAGTTTTGATCAGTTAATAAATATATTATTTTTAAAAATATTGATAAATCTCAAAACAAATATTTTAATGTAACAATATTATTAAGTTATGTATTTTTAACCAAATTTTGTGTAGACCCATGTTATATTTTTAAAAGAACTGATTTGAACTGAATTTGTTAAAAAAATTTGTATTCAGTCAACATCTAATAAATTAAAAATGTTTTTCGTTACCTACATAATTTTATTATTAACTAAAGTAAATATTAGTCTTTATTAAATATATTCCTCGAATAAAGATGCAAAAATTGAATGAAAATTGTATAAATTAATATTTTTGGTGATTTCTGTTGAAACGTTTGTGAAACTGTTTGATCTAATTTGTTATCACTTCTGTCGAGACTCCCCCAAGTGTCAACCGAATTTCTTTTGACATTATTTCTTTAAAGTTTAACCTATTGTGGATTAAATTATTCCTGTTTTGAGCAATCTAGCGGTACAAGTTAATTTTCCTTGTCATTAGTTGTTACAATAAAACAACAGTCGCTTAGACATGAGGAACGTGCAGTTGCTTACCTCAAGGATGGGGATGATAACATACTAACAAGGGTCAAACAGACTAAAAAACAGTCTATTTAATTGTAAAAACCAGGAGCATGCTGGTGTACTTGCCGTCTGTGGCAGTGGAATTATTGAAATGTTATGCGGGTTGCATAGCTTGTCGTTGCATCTAATTATCGTGCCAATTGTTTTCATCTCAATAATTTCATTTTTACCATATACAGGTTTATTGGTATTCAAACAGTGTATTAGACATTAAAATATTGTTTTATTTATCAGGTCACAATAAAAAAAAGAAGTTTACATAAAATATCAACTAATATAAATGATAAAATACTATATGACAAATAATAAAACTCAATAAAAGAGGCAGAGAAAAAAGACAATTTACATAAAAATCTAAAGTATCTACTACTAAAATATACTACATACTAAAATTAACCACTCAATGTTTAACTCGGAATGTTTGTTTCTGCTTGTGTCATGTGATTCACAAAGCAATAGCCTCGATCATTCACTCTAATAGGACAGTTATTGTTTATTCTTGTGTTAGTTCAGAAAGCTTAGTTTATTTTTATGATTGTTGTTTTTACCGGATATTTTGCTGTGTTAAGCGGTGAAAACTAAAAAATATTAAAATATAAAAATTAAATCAAATTAATTTTTTTTATGAAACCCCTTGAAGCATTGTTTCAGTTGAAGCATCAAAAAGTTAACTTGGGATGGTCGGATTTAAAAACGACTCAGGCACAATATTCTCCAAAACACAGACGTAAAAATCAAACCTTTATACAAGCACTAGAGAAGTTTTAATTAGACTGGGAGTGAGCGTGCTGTCTCTCAGAAGGGAAGAGGAGAGCGCACCGGCACGCTCTCAGTACCTCACAAGGGAACACTCGTGCTGAACGTGTTAAATCTAGAAAGTGGTAGTAATTCTTTGTTAGTTCATAGAGAACCACTTCACACTACCAGCTAATATTAAAACCATTTCATTTTGTGACTACACATTTTTATTGAAGATACAAATTCTTAGAACAAGAAAATAAAAGAATAATTTATTGTACAAGGGCTATTCAGAAAGTAAGGAACGTTTCTTTCGGAGCGGGTGCCGATCTCGTACATTTTGGTGCGTGCGTACTCGGCAACTCAATCAGCGTCCAGCAGTGACAACGGGAACATTTCCGCATTGCCCATTTTTGAACTGAAGATATAAGCTGCGATTGAAAATCCCGCCAGTTGTGAGGTGCGGTCAGTGATACGGTTTTTGTTGGCAAAAAACTTAAAACCGATAGATATTTATTGCTAAGTGTGTGAAGTTTACGGAAACAACGTAATGAATGAAAGTTCTGTGAGAAAATGGTGCATTCAGTTTAAAAATGGCCGAACTGACGTTCATGAAAAGGTTCGCGAAAACTGCTGATTCACGATAACTGAGCTTTCGCTTTGTTTCCCACAAATTTCACGGACTTTGTTGATTGTAATTGTTACACACAGGCTAGGCTACCACAAATTTTGTGCAAGATGGGTACCGAAAATGCTCACTGACCACCATAAAAGTCAGCAAATGGAGGCAAGTTTGAAATTTCTGGATGCCTATGACAGACAGACTACTGGATCGCATCGTAACTGGTGATGAGACATGGGTAAAACACGTTAATTGCAAATTGAAATTACAGTCCATGGAGTGGGGGGCACACAAGCTCTCCCAAAAAACCAAGAAAATGTTTGCAAACATTTTCAGCAAGGAAGATTATGGCGACACGTTTTTGGGACAGGCAAGGTTTGCTTCTTATTGACTTTCTTGAACGTGGTACAACAATAAACTCTGAGCGGTACTGTGAAACTTTGTGCAACCTTAGGAGAGCAGTTCAAAACAAGCACCGAGGGAAATTGACATCAAAAATTTTGTTTGTGCATGACAATCCCCGACCTCACACAGCAAACCGCATCAAAGATCTCCTTGAGTCATTCAAATGTGAGGTTTTTCCTCCTCGGCCTATAGTCCTGACCTTGCACCAAGTGATTTTCACTTGTTTCCAAGAATAAAGAACTGGCTAGCAACACAGCGCTTTGACGACGATGCGGAGCTCAAGCTGCGCGTCACTGAGTGGCTGAGATCACAGGCAGACTTCTATGATGAAGGAATTTCAAAGCTTGTCCACCGCTACGATAAATGTCTCTATTTGTTTGGCGACTACGTAGAAAAGTAGTATTTTAGTTGCTCTTTCAGATGTATATAATAAAAATTTTTTATTGTACTTATTTTTTTAAGTTCAAAAACGTTCCTTACTTTTTGAATAGCCCTCGTATTATAATAAGATTATACATCTTGTTTAATTAATGGTCGTCAGAGAAAGTAGTGGAACCTAATTTTTTTCAGAAAATAACTAATTTTCATTATTTAGAGTATAATTTTTAAATAGTTCTTGAATTGTTATGATGCCTATTATTTTAACAGATATATCATTAAATCTACTATCCTAGTGCTGTTTAATTCCTGAAATGCTTATTTTGAATTTTATTAAATTTAGAACAAGTATTATTATAGAAAAATATTTTTAGACAGAATAGTGGAATTTTGCATTTGGAAATAAATTGAAAACTTCTACATTATATTTTCTACACAATATTCCTTTATCTCTGTTATTGAATTGGGGAATAAATTTTAGATTGTGTTGGGAATTGAGCACAAAGAAACTAGAATATAGAAGGACATCCGTCAGTCTTTAAATGTTTGATTCAAAACCTTATTTTACTTATTTTGTTTTATAAAGTATGTATTTAAATGTGGAAACTTTAAACATTCAAAAAATTGTTGGAAGTTTAAATTACTTAAATTTTTTAATTCCTTTCATTTGTTTACACCTTAAATATATCTTTTTCATATTTTATATTGTTAATCAAATATTTTTTATCCATCCACTCAAGTTCAAACAAATTTTTTAAAACTTGTAGTGAATGGCACTTGTAGATAATATAGTTATTTAAAAAACTCATTAATTAAATTTAATTAATTTTAGTTTTATATGGGGGGAAAATCTTTCACAAATGGCCAGTGTAATCAATATAGCTACCCTGTCCCATTTGGCTTAAAATAAGTGTATAGGTTAACTGGTAGAACAGCTATATTAACACATAGGTTATGTTGCTGTATTTATATTAATTGTAACTATATCAAAAAACTAACTAAAATAAAATTTTATATGTAGGCTAATGATCACAGACAATTTTGCTTTTTTAAACACTCAACGTTTCGAATTTTAAAGCAAAATGTTTCAATTTTTTTAAAAAAAAAGCAAAATTGTGATCTGTCAGCCTATATAAAAAATTAATAATTATTAACAGACATTAAATAAAAATATTACTTAAAATAAAATTTGTCTTTTGTTGACCTAATTAAGAATTTACTTCAAATAATTTTTGTTTATATTACTAGTTTAAATTATAGATACGCTTGAGTTATCTAAAAAAGAATATCAACAGCCATATGTTTAAAGAATCACTGAGGAATAAACATTCTTTTTAAACTGAAGAGTATTTCATTAAGAATTCTGTTATTTCAACACTCATGTTAGATATTAACTATACCAAGCTTAACTACAGGGTTTCTACAGGCATCTAATCTAACAAGGAATTATTACCTCATGGGCTAATGTATTTATAACAAAAAAAAAAAAAAAAACATTTGTTATATAACTTATTGGTATTTCACAATGCTCTTTAAGTCATGACTTTTCATTTTCTGCAAAAAAATCCGAACATAGGTACAATTCATGCCCTTTATTTTGATCTATCATTTATTTTATGTCAATAAATACAAAAGCTTTAAATTTTTATAAACACTAATAATAAGTTATTACCAATACAAAAATCTTGGCTCTGTATACAAAGTATTAATATTTAAAATATCTTGTTCTCTATAAAACCTGTTAGTAGTAACATAGTAACATTCTGCCCAAACTCATCAATTTCTCCTTATCATCAGTATCAGTGGATAATTATGGTCTTTCATTAGTTGTACCTAATTCATCTTACAAGGGGTAATCTGGAGACACGATCTCTTCCGATCATCTTTACGATCCTGATAATAGGTTTCCTCCAGGTTTTCTGCCTTATACACATTATTTCCCTACCTTAATGTTTCATGTATTCACAGAACTTTCCTCTACTTTGTAGGTGACAATAGGCACAGCCACTAATCACTTTAAAACTACAAACTAATCCATGTAAATGATACACTTTGACTATAGTGTCAAGGTTTATTTTCTAAAAATTGAACTTAATTTTGCCAGTTTAGTTTGATTTATTCAATATTTTCCAACTTACTGCCATTTTCAAAAATACCAATTGGTACAATTTCTTGTATGAATTGCAAGTACCACTGAGGGGCAGCGACTTGACAGCTGCGGGGATAATTAGTGTGTTTGTTTTATGAGTTTCTACTTGAGAAATTGTAATTTCATTCACCTCTAAATCCCACAATCATGCCTGAAATTGGCCTCAATTAATAGATCATTATTTAAAAAACTTAAAATTTCAAGTCATTTTTATTGTTATCCATATAAATATATTATGTTGCATAACATAATGCTTGAGTAAACATGCGCTTCCATATTTTATAACAAAGTCCATAAAATAAAAGAGATGTTTTACAGTTTTATTTTGCTCATGGGTATTTGTATGAGAGAATAACTACAAGTACAAGGATATCCTTTACTTATAAATTTAAAACCTGTGTCAGCTTTGTGCCCGAGGGAAACGTTTCTGTAAAAGCTTTTGATGGAAAGACACTCCTGGTTTGCACAAATTCTTTATATTTCCATATCCGCTATAACTCTAGGTTTTATTTTATACTAGTATGTGAAATAAACATTTCTCGAATAAAATCACTATGTTTCTTGGGTAAAATGTTTCACATATATTTTTTAGTATTTTTTTTCTATAGAAAGGCAAATCTTAGTTGCAATTCAAAAATATTTTTAGCAATTAAAATTTTTAACTTTTTATTACGTTCATGGACGAGTTTTTAATGGAATCGATAGATTATAAAAATGTTAACTATTATCTTAATTAAATATCTCCAAGTAACAGTGTGTTACCAACCTTGAAAACAGCTGTACAGTCACATTTGTTTAGCTGTCATGACAGCTGATCCATTCCTACAAATAGATATTGCCATCAAAACATAAAGCCTGTTAATAATAAAATGCAAAATAATATACATTTAAATGAATTTGAATATACCTACTAATTTATTGTCACTCCTTGACTCTAATATTTATTCAGTCTATATACTCAAACTTGGTTTGTTGGGAAAGGTATACGAAGTTTGTACAAAGGAAAAACCAATGAAATCTTTCCCTGGGCGCCAACAAACCACGTGAAGGCTATGCAACTCATAATTTTATAACCTCTATTATCTAGAAGGTAAGCAAAAGTACATAATAAATAGATCTTAGAGATTAGAGAAAATAACTTTCAAAAGGCTAACAAAAGGGTATTAGTTGATTTTACGCTTGATCGTGTGTGACACATTCTATACAACAATTTTGAATTAATTTATTGTACTGTATTTAACAAGTTAGTCCGACATAGTTTAACAATTCCATAGTAGATGGTGCTGGTATGCGTACTCGTCGCTAGCCCGGCCAATGCACAGTACACGATGTATCTCCAGGTAGGCATACGGTGGTAGGCTTGTATCACCTTATGTGTTGCAACTTGAAAGAGAAAATTGAAACAATTTAGTACAAAAACGAATCAAGTAATTCAATAAATGTCTTTGTACACACGCTGTAATAGAACTTAAATCAAAAGAAAAATGTTATCAAACATGAGATTAGAGAAAATTTTATTGAAACAATTGTTGAATTGTAGCAGAGTAGCCTTGCAATATAGGTTGAAAAACAGAATCTGAAAATACGTAGGCCGTCTAATAAAGCCCACCAACAGGTAAGGGAGTAGCGAGGGAGGGTTTTCAAGGTTACATTCCTCTTCAGAAGAATTATAAAGTGGTTTTAATTTTAAAATACTGTATATTAAATACTGCAATATATTTTATACCGTTAAATACAGTATAACACACACACATATATATATATATATATATATATATATATATATATTAAATATGGTGATATGTTTTCTTGTAATATATTTAATAAATTAAAAATATTTCCAAAACAAGAATACTTTTATTGCATATATTATTCAAAGCTTTTCGCCAATAAAACAGTACCAGCATCTCAGAAAAATAATTATCTAACAGAAAAAAAATTTTTTTATGTTAGATAATTATTTTCCTGAGATGCTGGTACTTAAATATATATATATATATATATATATATATATATATATATATATATATATATATATATATATAATATGCCTAACTATATAAATTGTTTGCTATACTGAAAACATAACTATAATTAAAATATGTCAAATAATGAGTATTAAAAATTTTATTTTACTAAAAATTTAGTTAATTTTAAAAATATTAATTATTAAAAATAATGGAAGATATTTTCTATAGTTGAAATACAGTGAAATTTATTAATGAATACATATTAAAAAAAGGAAAATATACAATATATTAAAGGTTTACTTAGGCCTAAATATATTAATTATTAAATATTAAGAATACTGAAATATTAACTCTAAATGAAATAAAGATAGATAATCAAGTATTAAATAATAATAATATTGATATAATTTATTAAAAGTGCAGCACGCCCGAAATATAATAATTATTAAAGATAATGAAAAAGCTAACTATAAATAAAATAAAAGTTATTGTAATAACTATTAAATATTAGAAATACTGAAAATAATAAATATATTAAAGTTGCTTGATGTAATCATCTTGAATTCACTGATTAAACTAATTTTAAAGATACTTAGCTAAGTCAGTACGCAATGGCTTACTTGCTGACTAGTTTCAAAACATTCGTTCCTTTTACGAAGTCTAATAGAGGGTTAACTTCGTAAAAGGAACGAATGTTTTGAAACGCGTCAGCAAGTAAGCCATTACGTATTGACTTAGGTAAGTATTTTTCAAATTAGTAAAGATATTAAGTTATACCTAAATATAGTAATTATTAAATATTAAAGGTATTGGAGAAATTAACAGAAATACAGTATATTAATTAATAAATTATTAAGTAATTATTGCTGAGTAGATGGCTAGCTTCGTAAATAAAACGATTATTTCGAATCGCATCAGGAAATAAGTTCTAAAGTATTCATTTAGTTATGCAGTAATTACTTGCAGTTTAATCAGTGAATTCAAGATGATTACAACAAACAAATTTAATTATTAAATATTAAAAATACTGAAAATATTAAGTACTAGCTGACGGGGCGAACTTCGTATCGCCTAAAAGTCAATGAACGGTGTGTTAACATTAGCTAAACCTAATTTACAATAAACGTTCTTGATTGAATGTTATTTATTGAAGTGCACTTGGATATACAATATTTATTGTATATTGTTTGAAATGTGTTGGAAAATAATTTTAGATTGTTGAGTGTTGCCTAGCAACCAAAATTTGGAATGAAATAAATGAAATGTCATAAGATAAGATACGATAAGATAAGATAGAAAGTCAAATTTATTGCTCTATTTTGGCATTTAAAATTACATATTGGAAAAAATTGTTATATCCCCAGAAACCTTCACAGAAATGTACTCAGCAATTTTCTAAAGTTTCATGGCGATAGGATCAGTGGTTTGGTAATGCATAAGGCTTATACATTTATACATACATACATACAAACGTTCTGGCGACATAATTTTTTCCAATGAGTAATTTTTAAGTTCCAAAATAGCATAAAATATGACTTTATATCTTATCTTACGTTAAGACATTTCATTTAATTTATTGCAAAATTTCGTAGGTGGACAACACTCAACAATCTAAAATTATTTTCCAACACATTTCAAACGATATACAAAAAGTATTTTTTATTCGAATACATCTCAATAATTAATATTAAATCATGAACTGTTATTGTCATACTTTTTTCGATCGACTACCATAAGTTCAATTATTATTATGTTAATAAAATACTAACCAAATACAAGAATTATTATTGAATTTACAATTCTTGTAAATATTCTTGTAATAATTCTTGTATTTGTATTTTGACTTATTTCTTTATATATATATATATATATATATATATATATATATCCGGCGTTGCTTCTTGGATTCAATTCTTAAGCCTTGTCCTCACTATTAGACAAAGTCGAGCGATTGCCTTAGACAATGTATTTAGACATTTAGAGACTCGGTTACGTACAAACACTTGTAGGTTAGCTGCTAGACACGGCTGACCTTGTTGAGATCGCTGCTTGCACTGTTATAATTTTGAATAATGAAAACAAGCGGAAGAGGAGACGTTGGTGGAGGCGTGGATTTTCGCAGAGCGACCTCGTTTCGGTTGCAATTTACTTTCAGCACTCAAATTGGAAGACGCGATGGGGTTCCGAAACTTTACTCGTTTGACGCCAAGCGATTTTGAAGAATATCTACAGCTTTTAAGCAGAAATATTGAGAAGAGAGAAAGCACTTTAAAATAACCACTCCACCATACATTCCACTTTAAAATTTTTCCCACACCCCCACGGATATTTCATAATTTTTGGCCAGTTCTTCGCTCACCTTTTCTTTACTGCGATTTTTGTAATCGAGATATGTAACGTCCCATAAACAATTTGCACAGTGAAAATCTCCAATGAAAAGCAAACTTTTCCGTAGGCTACATATTTATATAATAAAAACAATCGCAAAGAAAACTTGAACGAAATAAACAAAAGCAATTGAATGATAAATCTTCCTCACGACTCACTGATAATAACTGGCGACAATGTCTTGCAACAAGTCCACACGATGAAATGTTGCGCAACATTGTCTAAGAATTGTCTAAATTCTCCAATCTCAGATGGGAGACCAATGTTCTGCGATTTAGTTACAAAAACATGTCTATAGGCACGGCTTTTGTCTCGCAATTCTCTAAAGACAATCGCTCGATTGTATCTAGACATTGTCTAAAGACGAAATCACTCGATTTTGTCTGTGTAGACAAGCCTTTACACTATCCGACCAATTACGTAGCGGCAAGGCCCAGCTCTCTCCAATGAGCCGAGTAGACAAGCCGCAGTAAGGCCCAGCTCTCTCCAATGAGCCGAGTAGATGAGCCGCAGCAAGGCCCAGCTCTCTCCAATGAGCCGAGTAGACAAGCCGCAGTAAGGCCCAGCTCTCTCCAATGAGCCGAGTAGACAAGCCGCAGTAAGGCCCAGCTCTCTCCAATGAGTCGAGTAGACAAGCCGCAGTAAGGCCCAGCTCTCTCCAATGAGCCGAGTAGATGAGCCGCAGCAAGGCCCAGCTCTCTCCAATGAGCCGAGTAGACAAACCGCAGTAAGGCCCAGCTCTCTCCAATGAGCCGAGTAGACAAGCCGCAGTAAGGCCCAGCTCTCTCCAATGAGCCGAGTAGACAAGCCGCAGTAAGGCCCAGCTCTCTCCAATGAGCCGAGTAGACAAGCCGCAGTAAGGCCCAGCTCTCTCCAATGAGCCGAGTAGATGAGCCGCAGCAAGGCCCAGCTCTCTCCAATGAGCCGAGTAGACAAGCCGCAGTAAGGTCCAGCTCTCTCCAATGAGCCGAGTAGATGAGCCGCAGCAAGGCCCAGCTCTCTCCAATGAGCCGAGTAGACAAGCCGCAGTAAGGCCCAGCTCTCTCCAATGAGCCGAGTAGATAAGCCGCAGTAAGGCCCAGCTCTCTCCAATGAGCCGAGTAGATAAGCCGCAGTAAGGCCCAGCTCTCTCCAATGAGCCGAGTAGATGAGCCGCAGCAAGGCCCAGCTCTCTCCAATGAGCCGAGTAGACAAACCGCAGTAAGGCCCAGCTCTCTCCAATGAGCCGAGTAGACAAGCCGCAGTAAGGCCCAGCTCTCTCCAATGAGCCGAGTAGATGAGCCGCAGCAAGGCCCAGCTCTCTCCAATGAGCCGAGTAGACAAGCCGCAGTAAGGCCCAGCTCTCTCCAATGAGCCGAGTAGATAAGCCGCAGTAAGGCCCAGCTCTCTCCAATGAGCCGAGTAGATGAGCCGCAGCAAGGCCCAGCTCTCTCCAATGAGCCGAGTAGACAAGCCGCAGTAAGGCCCAGCTCTCTCCAATGAGCCGAGTAGATAAGCCGCAGTAAGGCCCAGCTCTCTCCAATGAGCCGAGTAGATGAGCCGCAGCAAGGCCCAGCTCTCTCCAATGAGCCGAGTAGACAAACCGCAGTAAGGCCCAGCTCTCTCCAATGAGCCGAGTAGACAAGCCGCAGTAAGGCCCAGCTCTCTCCAATGAGCCGAGTAGATGAGCCGCAGCAAGGCCCAGCTCTCTCCAATGAGCCGAGTAGACAAGCCGCAGTAAGGTCCAGCTCTCTCCAATGAGCCGAGTAGACAAGCCGCAGCAAGGCCCGGTTCATCAACTTTACGTGCTAAGGACGTTAACTTACAATATTTCAATTTACAGTTTTGTTATTAATCTTGAAATACTTTATAAAAACTAATAAGATTACAATCATCATTAACTAACTAGTGTAAAAGAGAATTTGTGACAGTCAATCTTAACCCGAGTGACTATTTGTAACACATCCCAGGCAGAGCCGTCACGTCGTTTTTTGGCGTCGGGGGCAAGGTTTCGTTACGCGCCCCCCCAAACCATATCCCCCTTCTCCCACCCAATATCTCACCAATATACATGGATATAAACAAAATCACAGCGGGCGATTTGACGCAATACTATCAGATACGTGTAAACTTAATGGGACTAAGCACACAATGAGCGACGCGACATAGGAGGACGTGACCAACACAGGTTTTAAGCAGCGCCGCGTCCAAGTCGCTCGTTAGCAAAGTCGCTATGTATTCGTGTTCTGTAACATTAAACATCCAGTTATATCTAACTTTGAATAAGTAATATAGAAAAATAAATTTAAAGCCAATTCCTACTAAGATCAACAAAGAAAAATTTTATTTTAGTTCCTTTTTATTGAATAATTACACTTAATATAAATAAAGTAACATACGTTATGGGTTGAAATAGCTGTTCTGCCACATACCTATACTATAAAATCAGCTGTTATCAAATCATATGTTATCAATTATTTTAAGCCAAATGGGACAAAGTAAGTATATTGCATACCTTGCCCCTTTTGTGAAACGATTCTCTTCTGCATAAAACTAAAAGAATTAATATTTGAAAAAAACTATATAGCATCAAGTGTCATCCACTACAAGTTAAATAAATTGTATTTGAGCTTGAGCGGATGAATAAAACGTATTTTACTAACGATTGACAATTTGTACGATTAAATATATATATATATATATATATATATATATATATATATATATATATATATATATATGTATATTCTAGGGAGAATTTGAACTAGTAGAAAGAATTGAAAAATATATAACGTTTTCAAATTTTTTTTTTTCAGTTGTCGGGTCCAACCTGGACGTGGTCATCGTGTCCCCTTCACCCTATCCACGTGACGGGTTTTATCACTAACAGATGTTCAATTTTGTCAGGCTGCTTCTTTGATTTTTTGAGGTAAATATAACAGCCTATCCTTATATATTCTATTTATAATGTCAACTTAATAATAAAGGTTATAAGACGGTTGGAAAAGTTTGCGATCTATAATATAACAACATAACTGACGGTTACAAATCATCTATCTGTATAATTGCAAGCCATAAATTTAAATTGGTCGTATAAGAGTTCAGTTTTATTGCTTTGTTAGTAAATGGCGTTCGAAACAATAAAATACAGTTGCAAACACTGTGAAATTAAACCCACAATGACAAACAACTGTTACGTGTGGCGTAAAGTTTATCTGTCATTAGATTTTAATTAGAAATGAAAAACTCAGCGATATCAATGCGATATTGTTATTCAGAGTTGATTTTAGTTTCAGCTCACTTCAACAGGAAATAATAAGCACAGTAAACGCAAATGATTGGGTTTCACAGCGCGAGGGCGGTGGCCCAGACCTAAGTGGCTAACGGAAAGCAATTTTCCCTGCTCTATAACATTGCTTGTCTGATATTACAGGAAGACAAGAGAAGTCGAGTTAGAAGCAATCTTAAAGAATGAAATCCTCCAAAGCAATACAATATTCCATCGGGTTTCTATCCAAGCATTCAACCGTAATCTTTACTTTAAAGTAAAACGAGAGACTCAATGCTGTCTTGTTGATTGTAGTCTTTTTATTTGTCTCGTGATTGGATTGCTCTTCTGTATCACTCTCTTATTCATCACTAGTTGTTGAATTTATGTTATAAAGTCCATCATGGTCGGTCTATTTTATCTGTGCACAATTTGTGTGGTCCCATTTTATCTATTTGCTCTTTTTGGCATTTATTTAGTCAATTCATTCGTGGATGATTCGTAAGTTTTTATTTGTATATTTTCAAAATTTGCGTCAATAATAAACCTTATGGTTGTCGAAGTGCTAACTACTTTGCGTGGCTCAATTTGATCTATTTTCTCGTGCTGTGTTTTCGTTCTTGCATCATTTTACTCATTAATGTTATATTTCTTTCGTAAATTTTTGTTTGTATATTTTCAAAATTTACGTCATTAATAAACCTTATATTTGTGCAAGTTTTAGCTATTTCTTGTAGCTCAGTTTTAGCTATTCGCTAGTTCTGCCCTTTCTTTCTCCTTCAATCCATTCTTTTGTGTTATATTTCTTTCGTACCTTTTTGTTTGTATATCTTGTAAATTTACATCATTGTGGAATCTAATGTTTTTATAAGTTTTAGCTATTTTTCCTGGTCTTTGTTTATGTATTTGCTTGTTCTGTCCTCTATTTCTCATTCATTACGTTCTTTGGTGTTATATTTCTTTCGTACCTTTTTCTTTGTTTTGTATATCTTGTAAATTTACATCATCGTTGAATCTAATGTTTTTATAAGTTTTAGCTAATTTCTCTACCTCATTCATGTATTTACTTGTTCTATCCTTTATTTCTCGCCATTCGCTCATCAAGCTATTTATTGGTGTTGTATTTATCTCATAGGTTTTTGTTTCATAAATTTTCTAATGTTATAATTTCAACTAACTTTATATTTGTATAGGTGTATGATAGTTTGTTTATTGTATCTATGTACAATCTGTGTGGTCTAATTTTATCTATTTACTCGTTCTGTCCTTTATTCATTGCCCCAATTCATTAATTGACTTTATATTTCTTTCGTAATTTTTGTTTGTATATTTTTAAAATGTACGTCATTAATAAAGCTTACATTCGTAAAGGTCGTACGAAACGAGGCGAGCTCTGACCTTGAACGGGAAAACAGTTATACAACTGGTTTTGGAGTGGTGGGGCGGCAGGTCGTCAGTCTGCTGCTTTCACCCGCCGGTTTCACATCGTAAATACGCGTCGTGCTAAACATCTATAGTCGGTTCAGAATGTGTTTGCGCCTGATGTAAACACTATCACGAGGCGAACACGTGCAAGGGACGGTAAGCTATGAGTCCGGTTCACAATCATGCATCGGCAATTGGGCCACGTCTTACACTGGTACACTTAATCATTCGAAAAAGAGAATTATAGACTAATGAAAGTAATAAGACTATTCAATAATTTATGCTACAAGTTTTTAACTTACCATGTTATTATTTCATGTTTAAGGGGTCTGCAAAATCCGATTCCGATGACGACGAGGAACTGTCGTCAACAGCTATGACGAATGGCTCGATGTCTTCAATTATATTGTCTAATTTCCACATATTCGACTCTTCAACGTCCACCACATGTTTCACATATTTTTCCCACTTATCAGGTGTAACACGCGAGACACCTTCGGTTAACAGTCTGTGCACCTCTTTAATGTTAAAAGTAACATTGTTAGACGCAACATAACCTTTAACCTCAGCCCATACCATTTCTATTGGGTTTAATTCGCAGTGATAAGGAGGGGTTCTCAAAACTATTCTATTTGTTTCTTTAGCAATTTCATCGATAACGTATTTTTTTGTAATTTGGCCTATGATAGGAAACGAGTTTTAGTAATTCGACCTTCAAACATGGATTCATCTGAAAAAATCCCTTTGTCAGTCAACCAATTTCGAATTTGTTGCTTATTCCAACGGGTCGTAGGTAAGCGTTCTACTTGTACAGAATGACAGACCCCTCAGAAAAGCATCTTTACTGGAACAGACTGACTTATCTGTCCAAACCTTTGATTTCGTATGGCCTGCATTGACCCACGCTTCGTCCAAATAATAAATCGTACGACCTTCCTCGCGATAGGCTTTTATTTTTCTTAAGTGATCTCTTCTCCATAGAATAATATCTTCTTTGTCCAACAGTATACTTTTACAGTTACGTTTCTCATACCTGAAATTTAGCTTTTTTAATATGTGAAACAAAGTGGTTCGTCTTAGGTTAGGTAAGCCTAACTGTTCGTCGGTATTAACTAAGTGTAGTACTTTATTTAAAATCGGAAGTTCGTTTTTAAAAAATAACTCATGTACTTTCTTCCTTATAGCAGTTTTTAAAAAGTCATCCATATTATTAAAAATAGTTTTGGTTTTTGGTTTCCTTTTGGCAGGAGACTTCAGCGTACCCGTTTCTTTTTTTTCCTTAACGATTGAAAAAACACTTCGAGCAGAAATTCCTGCAGATATCGCTACTTTCTGCAAGATGTCTTTGATACGGCATTCTGGATTTTCATCCTTTAAATTTTTATAAAGGCGTAAAATAACTTGTCTTTGCCCGGAGTGTATTACTTGTCCTCGTTTATTTTTTTTGACAGGGGATGACATTGCTTAAAAGTTAATCCTTAAAAACTTAACAACACCACAAACTCACAAACACAAATATAACAAACAACGATCTTAAATTATTCCACTCACAATTAAAAAATGTTAGGCACAATAAACAGACGAACAAATGTAACCCTGGACGTTTCCAGACTAACTGTTAATCGGGCGGTAGGACATTTCAGTTTTGTCACGAGGTCACTCAGCCAATAGGGTTGCCGAAATCGTTATGTTCACGTGAACAGTTCACCACTCCCTGGCGCAAACACATTCTGAACAGACAGTAGTCTTACATGTTTTGATTAGTTAGTGTTTAATAGAAAAAAAGTGTATTAACTTCTAGTTAAGTTTAATTTTTAGTGTAGTGTAGTGTTTGGTTTAACTAGTTCGTTGACTGTTTTCCATTAAGTGTGACTTTAAAATGGCTGTCAACAGGCCAAACAATAAGGTCGGTGGTAAAATTCTACATAGCCAAGCAAGAGAAATAATTTTTAATTTGCACAATTTTATGAAAAGAGAAGCTGAAGAAGGACCAATATTATTGAAACAAGTTCAACAACGTGTTGCGAATGCTGCGGGAGTGTCCAAGACAACTGTGAAACGAATTTTGAGTGAACATAGAACCGCGCCGGCAACAGGACCTCGCTTTTCAACGCCAAGGAAAACATGGAATAAAAAAAATAAAAAACATCTTATGACGACTTCGACAAGACTGTTATTAGGCGGACTGTACATGAGTTCCACAAGATGGATGGACAACGCTAAAAACGTTGCTTCCTGTATTGAAAGAAAAAATTGGGTTTAGGAGAGGCATATGGGCTCTGAGACAAGTTCTTAAGGAACTAAACTTCAAATGGAGGAAATCTGCAGATAACAGAAAGCTGCTGACGGAAAAGCATGAAATAAGAGAACAGAGGGTCCGTTTCCTTAGGCAAATAAAACGCTATAGGGAGGAAGGTCGATCCATTATTTACACAGATGAGACATACGTGCATGCTTCCCATACTAAACCCCAATTCTGGTCAGACGGTAGTAACAAAGGCCTTTTAACTCCAATTTCTAAGGGTCAGTATGCAATAATAGTCCATGCAGGAAATGAGAATGGGTTTGTAAATAATGCTTTGCTTATTTTCAAGTCTGGTCAAAAGTCAGGTGATTACCACGACTCCATGAATTATAAAAACTACAAAACGTGGCTAAGAGAAAAACTCATCCCAAACTTACCTCCAAAATCAGTGATCGTTATAGATAATGCATCATATCACACAAGCAAGTAAATCCGGCCCCAACTAGCAATTCCAAAAAAGCAGACATAGTGCAGTGGTTAGTAAATCACCAGATCCTTTTCCACGACAGCATGTTAAAAACCGAACTGTACCAACTTGTAAAATTTAACAAGAACCCTCACAAAACCTTCGAAATCGATGGTCTCCTTGCTGAACACGGCCACTCTGTCTTGCGTCTTCCTCCTTACCATCCCGACCTGAACCCGATAGAAATGATATGGTCCCTCATAAAAAACCCCGTTGCCCTAAAGAATGTGAGTTTCAATATAAATGACTGCATCCAACTTGTACAAGAAAAGGTTCGAGACATTACACCAGAGGAATGGGCAAAGAGATGCCAGCACGCTCGAGACGTTGAACAGAAGTATATGGAATACGAAATATCACTTGATGTCATCACAGACAGATTCATCATCAATGGTGATGGGGACAGTAGTGATGGCGACAATAGGGACAGTGAGCACGGAGAAGGCCACGTCAGGCCACGGAGAAGAAAGTGACGGGGAAATGAGTGGCGTGGAAGAACTTCATTAACAAGGCCTAATGTAAGTGAAGAATTAAGTAACGCCATATGTGTCTATTTACTAAATAAATTGCATGAATAAGAATTTTCAAATAGGCTGGTAGTATTTGTTTACATAATTTTATTTCATTTAAATTTATCAGCGGTACTTTTTGTTTTTACTGGTTTATAAACGGTATATTACAAGTGCAGTATTTATACGTGCAGTAGTTATTTATTTATAGGCAATATTTAAACTCAGGGTAGTACATCGCCGCTTTACGGCACGCCGCGCCGGCGCTTCCCCTACGCCGGCGATTACTCCCACCTAACCCTACCTCCTCCCCTACTCGGGGCTCGCCTCATTCCGCACGACCTCTACAAGTGTTAGTTATTTAGTTTGGCCCCATTTTATCTAGGCCTATTTGCTTGTTCTGACCTTTTTTTCCGCATCAATTCATTTATTACTGTTATATTTCTTTCGTACGTTTTGTTTGTATATTTTCAAAATTTACGTCGTTTTTGAAGCTTATATTTTTACAAATGTTAGCTATTTTATCTAATTGCTCGTTCTGTTCTTCCTTTCTACCATCAATCCATTCATTGATAGAATATTTCTTTTGTAAGTTTTTGTTTATTTGTAAATTTTCTAATGATTCACTTATGTTGTTTCTCTTTCGTTAGTATTTGTTGTTTGTATAGCTTTGATATTGATATTTAACAAGTTTAAACTTAACTTTGCCGCAAGAATAGTGCACATATTGCCGGCACAGAAGCCAAGTTAACGAAATGCAGAACTTATTGCAACAAATTTGGCACACCTTGTGTTCAATTATAAAACTAACTTCTCCAATTAGAAACTGTTATTAAAAAAATATAATTAATTACGGAAAGTAATTATTTAGCAATTAGAGCGGAAATCACCGTCGGTGATATTCGAAGAAAACTTGGCTCCACAAAACGTACTAACGAGTTCCATTTACATCTGATCGGATAAATTATAATGGATCAATGTAATGACGAAAGAGCTAACTCGGATCAAGAGAAGAGAAAATATATTTGTTATAATTAAAATATCGGTTTTTAATTAACCCACCTCATATTATTCACGAATGGTCGGCTTTATGCGTTAGTTTGTTAAATAAATTGAATGAAATATAAATGGAATTTAATTAATTGCTTTTCATTATTGAATATATCAATTTTTTGATGTTTTGTAAGACAGACATTTTGTATTTACGAAAATATTATGTTACTAAACACGTTCCTTTAAGGCGTGATAGTTGGTTTTCATAAAATAACATTAGAGATAAGACATTTTACATTATTTAGATTTTTTCACTATTTATGTAGCGGTGCAAAAGTTGTAAAATGTATAAAAGCTAATAAAAAAGTTGGAAGAAAAAATGTGTATATATATATATATATGTGTTAAAATAAAAACGTTTGGTAGTAAAATAAACTTAATTACTAATAACGTTTTTAATTGTGACCTTTAATTGTAGAATGGAAGGTAAAGATCAGTAAGGGTTATTACTGTTTACAATACCCAAGGATGTAACTGGCTGTACAGTAGGTCCTGTCTCTTCCATAAGGAAGTTACGAAATGGGTCATTACTGATACAGTTAAGTAACCCGAAGCCATCTCAAAGGTGATTTCCTCCTCCGGCCTGGTCATAGTTTCTGTGGCGTCCCACAAAACTCCGAACTCTTCAAAGGTAATCGCAAACTGTTTCGGACAAAAAACGGCGCAGTATAGGCAATATAACGTCAGTGGTAGAGTAAAACAGGGAACTGTCAGCGGGAAATAAGAAAAATAAATAATACAAATTCCAAAAATAGTTATTCACAGAAATAAAAGCTTTATAAAAAAAATCCCGCCATGACAAGACTCGACTTCTAGAAGTAAACTTTGCCTCGATTATCCGGACCCCGTCCAACCGGATATCAGGATAACCGATCTAGTGCGTATATACGTTTTGGCTCTGCATGATGATCGAGCAAGGGCATAAAGATAAGTTTTCTTTGCCTATACGTTAAACCACGTCTTCAAGAAATAACACTTTTTAACTGGAAAATGCACTATACGTAAGCCTTTCTCATTTTCTACCTAATTTTATTCAATTCCTTCTATTAGCTCATATCTTCCTTACATAGAGCTTGTTCAAATTCTCAGTCGTTATTAAATACTTTTTATTAAAGTTCAAATACATTTTATAAACTTCTAGTAGATTTCACTAGATTGAAATACATTTTTTCCATATTAAATCATTTAATTAATTAATTTTTAGTTTTACATGGGGAAAAACCTTTAACAAAAGGGGCAAGGTAGGCAATGTAGTTATTTCTTCCCATTTGGCTTAAAATAAGTGATAACTTATGATTTTATAAAACAGCTGATTTTATGTTATAGGTTAGTGGCAGAACAGCTTTTTTAATGCATAGGTTATGTTACTTTATGTATATTATTGCAATTATTTAATAAAAAGTAACTAAAATACAATTTATCTTTGTTGAGTTAAGTAGGAGATGACTTTAACACAATTTTGTTTTTGTTACTTGTTTTCATTTGATATATAGTAAATGCGGTTTTAACAAAGTTACCTTCATTCACCGTTATACCGTACGTTTTCCACTGGTTTTGTTAAAGTTCATGTCATCCGAGTTCTCGATTATCCGAGATACCTCGATCCACATTACCTCGGATAATCGAGGTCTTACTGTGAAAGGCTTCTAGCGAATTCCTATTGGCACGTGATTATTGATTTTCGAAGGAGAAAAATTGTCAGCAGTCGTTATACAATAGCTTCCATTTTCTTTAGAATGTATTTAAAAGTAATATATGTAAACACGAAAAATTATTTCCGAAATTAAATAATATACGAAATTAAATTAAAAGTTAAATACGAAAAATGCGGTTGTTCCACAGTATTTACTCACAATTGCTAACAAGTTGATATCGATTTTCACTCGAGGAATCGTGGGTAGTTGAAGCAGCTACGAGACAGATTGGAACATGGAAAGCACCCTTCCTTTGTTGGCATGCAATTAACTGCTTTGTATAATTAGCTGAACAAAGCGAGGATGTCTACCTTTCAGGGGCGACGGTATGCACGGCGTAGAGCAGACAATCAGCTGTTTAAGGAGAATCAAGACAAGAAATACGCTTAATAATAATTGTAACTATCAATTATGCAGTCGTCATCGATATGTGAGGAAAACTACACCAGGTGATGTAAAAAATGCTCATGAATAGAAAAACAAAATACTGACGCTTCAAAAATTAAAAAGTTTGAAAAAAGACATTAAATTTATTTAAAACGGGCACGGAACCTTATAAAGTCTCAAGATTTCCTAAACACAGCACAATGTTGTACTACAATAGTGAGGTACAACGTCGTAAGAGGGTTAAATAGACAAGTTGTTCCCCGAAATAGAATTTAGAATGTCTCCCCTGTTAAAAAGAATTTTGAGAAATAACCCTCCTCAGGCCGTTGACGGTGTGCGCACTTACAAATACAAAAAGTTGAAAGATTTACCTGTATCGTGATCTCTAGTAAAGCGTTAACTACGGTTTGTAGTTGCTGGCTCTTTAGGGGACGCCAGATCGACGAGATGACGTCACCCACAGTTTCCAACCTCACTCCCTTTCGTTGCCTGGTAGCTTCTTGTCACTACCTTATCGATAGAACGAACTTGATGTTTTTTTAAAAGGTCCGAAAAATTTACGTTTGGAGCAAGTAGCTGTTCATAACCGGAGCACTGCGGAGTGCTGCTCCCGTGTGGCAACTATGCAAACTAGTAACTATTTTCTGCTGCTTTATCGGCGGATTCGCGTGAATAAGTGTTAGGTTAGATTTAGTTTTTAAAGACAGAAAATTTACTAACGCTAGGTAAGCAATTAAAGCGTGAAGTAGAAAATCTTTAAGCCAGTAATTTAATAATTTACACAAAAATTGGACAACACTTTACTTATAAAAAGGTTAAGTTATGTTAGAAAACTTGACTTCTTCAATAACCAAGTACCAAATGCTTCAAAACAAACAATACTGAATCAGTTATAAGATTTTATTTTATTTCTTTTTATTCTACATAGTTTTACAAACACATACAAGTAAAAAGAAGATAAATTGGTTCGGGTATAAGATAAGACTCGGGTATAAACATGACCTTCCTTTAATTTGAGGCAACACTTTTAGATTCTTGAGGGACTTTTAATTTTGTGGTTGGACGATAGTGATTGGCGGGTCATGACGGAAAATCTTAATTATTCCCCAGACGTAGGCGTCAGGTGGTGTAAGATCGGGGAAGTGGGCTGGGTAAGGAAAGTTTGGTCTAAGGGAGATGAGGCGGTTGCAAAAAGTTTCTTGAAGAAAAGCAATGTTGTCTAAGACAGTATGACTGGTTGCGCAACAATCTAGAGTCAGCACAGCTGAAGGCAACTACAGCTGATTCTGTTTCAGTACTGTTTATTTTGGGCCATATTTCGTAGCTATATTTAATTATATTATATTATATACCACTGTTTTATAAACATACCATGAGGTATACAATTGTGCGTGTGTTGTGAACGAGTGTTAGCATATCTGTTTTTTGTTTTGTAACAAAGTATAGGCAACAACATATTAAATTAATTTTTACAACAACAACAACAACAACACACACACACACACACACACACACATTTATATATATACATCCAACTATCAATATGGCAGCATTTCATTTTGCAACCATATGGCAGCCACTTGAAAGAGTGGAGTATATATGTTTTTCGTGGTGTATAATTTATTTCTAATAAACATGATACTACTCCATGTACTGTAATTCAATAAAATCTTAAAAATACAAAATTGACTGAAGTACTATCAATACGGCAGTATTTCATTTAGGCATCAATATGGCAGCCAGTGTATATTTTCGTCCAGTCTAATAACAATATGGCAGCCGGTGTGTATATTATTCCCACGCTACTACCGATACGAGAACCAACAGTGTTGCCACTATGATGCGACTGTCTTACTAGTCAAATGTTTAGACTGTAAGACACTGGGTGTGTGTAATCACGGTGAAAACATAAATATTAGAATGTCCCTTCTTCATTTCAGCTGGCCAATTATTTACTCAACTCACATTAGTCCTGGTTGTTAGTTTTCATAAACGTGTGTGCCTCTACAGGAGTAGCTAAATGATCAAATAGGGTAAAATATCAGAACCCCAAAAAAGTAGGAAATAATCAATTGGGATGTTTTTAAGGATGCTGTGAACAAAATTAAACGTGGATGAACGGGTGGGTCTCTATCCCCGGATGGGGATAAATAGGTGATCCTCTATGGGAGTAGCAAAAGATGAATTGGAGTATAAATGTGAGAAGGCAAAATAAAGCTAGAATATGATCAATCGTAGTGTTTTGGAGGTAGCTGAGTCCAATACCGTCTTTCATATTAATCGGGAATGCACGGATGTGGCTCTACGGGAGTAGAAAAGGGGTGAATATGGGCACAATTGTCAGAAGGGAATAAAACAATTGAAAATGATCATTCGGATGGGTTTAATTGGTGCTTAGTCGTTTACCGTAATCGAACGTCAATCTGAATACACGGGTAACCCTCTATGGGAGTAGCAAATGATGAATTTGGGGTATAATTTTGAGAAGGCAAAAAAAATTAGAAAATGATCAATCGTAGTGTTTTGGAGGGTGCTGATTCCAATACCATCTACAATAATGAACGGGGATACACGAGTGTGGCCCTACGGGAGTAGAAAATGGTTAAATTGGGGTAAAATTGACAGAAGGCAAAAATATATATATATATATAATGATCACTCGGGGGGTTTTAATGGTGATGAGTCTTTTACCGTTATCGAAAGTCAATGGGGATATACGGGTGATCCTCTATGGGATTAGCAAATGATGAATTGGAGTATAGACCTAATTGTGAGAAGGCAAAATAAAAGCTAGATAAAGATCATTCGTAGCGTTTTTTGAGAGTGCTGAGTCCAATACCGTCTACAATAATAATCGGGGATGCACGGGTGTTTCTCTAAGAGAGTAAAAAATTGGAAAATGGGGTAAATTGTCAGAAGGCAACAACAACAACAACAACAGCAACAAATAGAAAATGATCACGCGAGAAGTTTTGGAGGGTGCTAAGTCCAATACTGTCATTAATATTATACGGGGATGCACGGGTGTGGCTCTACGGAATTAGAAAAAGGGATGAATTGGGGTTAAATTGTCAGAAGGGAAAAAAAGAATAGAAAATGATCACTCGGGAGGTTTTATTGGTGCTGAGTCTTGTACCGTTACCGAACGTCAATGGGCATACAAGGGTGATCCTCTATGGGAGTAGCAAATGATAAATTTGAGTATAAATGTGAGAAGGCAAAACAAAGTTAGAAAATGATCAATCGTAGTGTTTTGGATGGTATTTACCAGTATTGAAGGCCAATACCGTCTTCAATATTAAACGGGGATGCAAAGGTGTGCCTCTACGGGACTAGAAAAAGTATGATTTGGGGTACCATTGGCAGAAGGCAAAATAACAAGAAAAAATGATCACTTGGGTGTTTTTAATGTTGTTGTTTTTTACAGTTATCGAACGTCAATGGAGATGCACGGGTCATGCTCTATGCTAGTAGCAACTGGTGAATTAGGGTAAAAATTTCAGAAGGTAAAATAAAGGTAGACTATTATGACTTGTAAAGTGAAAGATTCAACCAAATTAGATTTTATTTTGGTATTTTTATCTTTTGGAGGGAATGAACTAGCTGAAGTGAATAGATACTATCATGAAGTAACTATCATTATTCCTGTCACACGATTTAAACTAATAATACTGAATGATGTGGTCATCCTTCAGAGATCGAAAATAAACATTACACAAACACGTTCATGACGGGTTCGATTCCAGGCGCTAATTGGTCACATGTTACAATGTGAAATTTATACCGCCATTTCTCCATCTAATTTCAACATACAACCACACGGGACGTCTCTTTACAATCAGTTTCGTTTCGCCCTACAAAAGTACATAGTTGTCTTAGAAATTTTCACATTGATTGTTACAATTCTATTATTTGTTGTTATTTTTAATATGAATTAACGAAATGAAACTTAACAAATTTATTGTTTTTAATAAAAACAAATGTCCACAAATAAATTTAAACCCTCAATTTAAGTAATTTCTTACTTAGGTTAGTACACACGGCACTGTCTTATAAAAGGTATTACTCTCTTTGACGTATGTTTGGAAAAAAGGGAGACACTTGCTAATTCTATGCCTTACGGGTCGCGGTCCTCGTATCGGTTTCTTCCAGGTCATTGAAAAAAATTAAAATTAATAAATCCACCGCCGCTAGGTTGCTATTTTAAAATAGGCTGCCAGTTTGAATTTAAAATGACCAATGTATGGTCTCCGTATTGTTAGCAGGCTGTATATATATATATATATATATATATATATATATATATATATATATAGTTAAAAGTTATCACAATCACCATTTTGAAACGTTTGTCTGTAAATATTTTCAGTTATCTGTTGTTAAGGCAATATTGTTGGTAATTGGCATATCGTTAATCAGTTTATTGGTTCTAAGCAACACCTATATCTTAAACAATATAAAAAGTCGGCAAGACACGTTAGCACATTCTTCACGTAATTACTTGTAACAGAGATTCAGCAAAGTTGGCCGACTGATCTGTGTCCGTAGCGTTATTGACATCTCCAACCCAACCGTTGACCAGCACGCGCGCGCAAGTCCGACCACCAAACGCCCATTGCAGAGCAAGAATTTTGAAACGAGCCGCTCGCAGCCAAAACCACGAACGCTGTGCAATGCTCGCCAAAATCTGCCAGAGAACAAGTCACTGGACTTAAAAAAGAAAAAACCTAACTTGCTGCGGATTCTACCCTTAACGGGTAAGTCATCCCGGGGGATGGGTTCTTTTGAAAGACATCTAAACGGCGAAATGACCATATCAGCTGTAGGAGAGTGTAAGAAACTTGTTTAAAATAATACTCAGTTTGTTTGCAAGTTAGTTAAAAAATATTTATTTTTTAATTTTAAAAAATTTAAAATTTAATTTTACAATGCACAGTCTGCAATTTATTTGACTTAAAAATATCCTTTGTGTTGGTTCTTACACAGTTAAGAAACCATACTCTGCTTATTTTAGTTGACATTAAAATTTAAATTAAGAATTTACGATTTTATTTTTCTTTCAATCGGAGTATACCAAAGCGTAAAACTTTGCTCTACTTAACGGTCAATCTTACTTGTCGAAAATATAACCCTTTACTACCTGAAATTCTTGTTCTTATCTTCAAATTAAAATTTCTCTTTTCCCTCAAGTGACGTTTTAACAACCCTTTACTGCTTGTCCTAATTTTATTTCAGTATCCCAGGTTCTCAACCTTGCAATTTTAATTGTCAATATTTGGTTTTGTTTACTTAACTTTTTACTGAAAATTTAATTGTTACAAATTACAAATATTCGCTTTAACCTTTTTGATTCAAGCAAAGCCTTACTCTTCAACACGCTCCGAAAGATCCCTACTTTTCACATTTTGTTCAATTAGTTAAACTTTCTAAACACACTACTTTATTTATGGCCATATTTTACATAGCCATGTAAATGATAAAATGTTTTCTATATCTTTATCAATTTTAAATGACCTTTTTAAAATTCAATTTCTATTTGTTTTAGCAGGTAAAGTTTTACTCAATTTTACCAAACAACCTAAAAACAATTTCATAAATTATATCAGATTATATAAAAACCAATTATCAAGTCCATACTGAATCAAAAATTACATATAAAACATAGCTATATCTCCTACAAGATTATCAAAATATTTACTGAACAACAAATCATAATTTATAAAAATTGTTAAAACATCTGCTGAATAAATTCAAACACCTTCCCAATTTAAATTATAATATTTATATACTTATTTTAATTAAAAAGTTTACTGAAACATATTTAACCTTTTTAAAACATATCCCCAATCATTTACAAAATCTACAAATTTATTTAAATTCACTTAACCCTTTTACTAGAAAATATTTAACCCTTTGGTTACTATTTGATTAACCCTTTCGGCATGAAAATTCACATAATGAAATTTATTAATATTTGTTGAAACATAGTTAAACCCTTTTAAACTTATCCTTGATCATTTACAAAGAAATTTACAAATTTTAAAATTTATTTAACCCTTTTTATATAAAAATAAAAAACCCTTTGGTTCTCATTTGATTAACCCTTTCTTCATTTAGATTATACATACTGAAATTTAATTAAATTTTATTTAAAATTTATCAATGCAATTTCTGAAGGAAATTGATATTTAATAAATCTTGAGTAACCTTTACTAAATGGCTACTAACCCATTTGCCTTTATTATATACTTTATATTTAAACCAATTTGCAAAAATTTCATTTTTCTTTCTAAGTTTCCCTATCACCGACATATTATTTTACATACATATAAATCATGAAATAAACAATATATATACTTATAATTCAAAAAAGAAAACTTATATTAACATATTTTTATCAGCTAGCCCCACTCACAAATTTAAAATCTCTTGTTTAACTTAACCCTTTTGTTGCACTTCTTTAAAATATTTAAAATCTACACATATCAAAATCATAACCCTTTATTTTTACTCAAACCTTGGTTTGATTCAATTTATTTAATACACATATATAATTTCACCCTTTTCTAAATAAAATCAACAGTTTAAATTAAAAAGCTTCAATTTGAGATAACCCTTGTTTATTTTAAATGAGAACAATTTATGTCAATTTGTTTCATATGGAAACATGTCGTAATGACTCCTTCTAAATAAAATAACAATTCAGTTTAATTTAATTATATGAAATAACACTCCTGTTTATAGGAGTACATGAAACGAAAGCATGTCCTTCCAATCAGCTGTTGTAAACAATGGCCTTTTGTCCGCCATCTTGGATATTTACTTTTAGCAAATTATATTTAATTTGATTACAACACATCTTTTATTTAATTTCTTTACACCTTCATAAGATTTTAACTCTTTAAATAATTTAAATCCCTTTATTTGATTTGCTTATTTAAAAACCCTTTACCCTTTACATAAGTTCTAACCTAAAATTTCTATTTCCCTTACATTCATGAAATGCAACATAATTCTTGCTTTTCTGGCATCGCCATCTTGAAACCCCCCACTCTTTAAAACAAAGCCACCAGCATTTACTTATAAAATTCAAAGTTTACTGTTAATGGTTTGAAAATTTATTTAAATTTTATAACATTTTCCCAATTAAGAAAAAATTCTTCAAATTAAAATTTTTAATTTGCAAAGGGAAGACAAAAATAGATCTGACCTGAAATCCACCACAAAGCACGGCTTGCCTATTTCTCCCTCTCTTCTCCGTCTCTCCCTTTGTTCTCCAGTGGGGTTGGGGAAGGTCCGGCTTGGATGTTGCATCTTTCCCACGCAGGTATACTTGGATGACTTCCCACGCGTTGCCGCCATCTTTGGAATCCTACATCCCTTTGTGTTTCTGGCACGCCTCAGGTAGATCCCCTTGCTCAACCCTTTGGTTGAAACTCTCCCATCTTCTTTCTTCGATGACTTTCGCACCTCTTTTAAATTTTAACAGTTACTAATAAAATTTTAGCTTTAAGCCCTTCTTTTAACACAGTTCTTGGGCATTTTATAACACCGAAAAGAAATAGAAAAATTTTTTAAAACGTTTATCAAGTTAGTTAAATTATGTTTAAATTTGTTAGAAATTTAGAATCACTTTTTTAAAACTGTTTGCTAGGTTACCACTGTTCACATCGCCTTGTCTTTCTAGTAAGGCTGCAACACACACATTTTAAGACGCTCGCACATTATTTGATGGAAATTTATGGGGAAACCTCTTTCGGCGCGATCTTGATATGCGAAAGGGCCCCATTTTCGGAACACAGCGTCACGACATCTCAACGAAACGAACTTTCCCTAGCCACTCATAGTTTTTGAACTATTAACGGTAACAAAACTACTATTCATTGTTTTACCGGAGCTACGCCCGACAACGTCCTTACCCTTCGAGAGTCCTGGTTTCGCTGGGGCTTAAGGACGCTTGGCTTTTGTTCACACAGGGAAATTCTCCCACCTTGCAGTCCGTTCCCACGAGTTGACAACCAATAAGGATCTTTATCGATGTCGCCTGACCGGCGCGCGCATCTTCCTTTATACTATTTCTTAACGGCTCGCAGAATCTATATTCAGATCGATTCTATCCACTTTTTCAATCAAGCCGTATAACTCTTTAATGGTGCTTCTGATGAAATTTTATTATTCTTTATTATTGATTTTTCTCGTCTTGCTTTATCTCTGGAAATGTCGATGGTAACTCTAGGTCAATTTTGACCATCTTCCCCTTGCAAACGGCCTTAAATTTAAGTTTCTAACCCTTCTTACGGTGGCTCGGTTTGTTTTACTTAAAAGAAATTTAAACTCTTTATGTTTTAAATTTTATCTCTTTGCGGTATGTATTCCAAGAGAATACTGCCCGCCGCAAGACACACACACACACACACACACACACACACACACACACACACACACACATACACCCACCCACCCACCCACCCACACACACACACACACACACACACACACACACACACACACACACACACACACACACACACACACACACACACACACACACACACACACACACACACACACACACACACACACACACTCACTAAACATACAATTATAATATTTTGGGGATGGAATTATTTGTAATGTCTATTCAAATATTTAAATAGTCAACTAATAAACCTACCAGTTTTACGTTGTCATCTGAAAATTGTAACCTATCAACAAATAATATATTAAGTATTTTAGAAATATTTACAGAGAGAAAGTTGCCGCTAGAGTGCATTAATAATGCATGACAAAGTAGTGTCAGTCTCAGTTGTACTTGACCGGTTTAGGTTTCTGCGGGCCAACGCTGTCAAAGATCTCTATTTCTTAAATTTTAAATTTAATATAAATAACAAATACAAACCAAATTATTTCCCTTTAAAAAATGAAAATAACGCATGATTTATCTTTAGCTGACATTGCAAATATTGCAAAGTATTTCGGCGAAGATGTAAATGAAATTGCAGAAAACATTTATATGACAATGTTGTAACGTGATATGATAAATTGCCATAGTTATTAATCAACTATGATATTAAATATTGCAGTAGTTTTGTTACACATTTAGTTGTTTGACCTGCAATGTCAAGAGTTTAATTGAACATAAGAATGGCGCGTTCAATAAATAATTTAAACAACAAATATTAATTTAAATAAATCAAATTTTACTGTACAAAAAATATGAAATATGAAACCAAATTACATTTGAAATATTTATGCTACTTTATGTTTTTCAATTAATGGTTTTACATACAAAAACTTTATATTATTGAAAAAAATCTATGGCATGGCACATGATATCCACATGAGATTGCTTTTACGTTATTTAAAATACATATCAATATATCTATCAGACATTAAAATTTTGCTATTACATTACACAAATGAATTTACACTTCCATTATTTCAAAAATAAAAACTAGCATTATTATATGACCGTTTACTATAAAAGTTAAATGTTTCCTTTTTCATCACTTTATGTCTTAAAGTTATAACTTATCTGTGTTGTAACAAACGATGTAGGAAAACATGACTGCGAACTTAGATCTCGCCATTCTGCATCTTGGATCGGCGTTGATCGGGATTTGTACTCTCGCCTGGTGTTGTGTCTTAACGTAGCAACATTTCTTCAAAAAAAAAAAAAAAAACTTACACTATTAACAATTTAAAATAAAATCATCCCTTTGCTCTTCATATCTTGAAAAAACGTCTTTATCGCCCTACATTTCGCCAAGGAAGAGAGCTATTTGAAGCGACCAGGCGAGTTTTTTAACTTCCGCGCACCGTCACTGCGCATCTAGCAAATATCTGTCTCAGCCAGGACATTTTATTTTATAATTTAAAAATTTTAAAATTTTATTTTACATTTTAGTATTAATATTTCGTTTTGTTTTCTGTTTGTTTTGTTAGCTGTTTTAATATGCAACATTACGTAAAATTATGTTACAATGTACCGTAATTGGGATTATGATCCAGCGTGTGTATGAGTATGAGCTTGCGTTTGTTAGCCTTAACACCTGCTTGTGTGTATCTTTTACACTATCTTTAAATAATATTAAAAGTAAAACTAATAATTTTAAACTGTGAATCGTACAGATTCTACAATTTCTTTCAAGCTCGTTAACGGCAATAACTACTGATGTTACGCTCTAAGCTCCATAAAATGTTGTAAACTATGAAGCTTAAAATAAAAACATTTTTGTTTAAATAAATAACTAAATTCTGTGTGTACCGCTTGGAAACAACTGATTAAAATAAATTGGCCAAGGAAAACCACGCCCGCTCTGTTGTATCTCACTTAAGCGGATTATATAGAAACTTTGGGGTTAATCCTTTAATGGAAAAACTTCCACTCAAGTCTT
This sequence comes from Prosapia bicincta, assembly GCA_036971475.1. NCBI lineage: Eukaryota > Metazoa > Arthropoda > Insecta > Hemiptera > Cercopidae > Prosapia > Prosapia bicincta. The sequence continues at coordinate 282,450,749 of JBAIZL010000005.1, read as the reverse complement.
ACATATTTGCAAAATTTTATGAAGATTTAATCCTAGTAACCCTTACTCATGAGTAATGAATAAAGTGCAATATGGGTGGTTTTGTGGTTGAATTGTGTCACATTTAAATTGTAAATCCAGTTTACACATTGTCATAATACACACTACATTGTTATCATGACAGAGTGAGACTAGTGTGCAATGTGTGTGGTTTTATTTCCTACTTATATCATCGCTATGGTATACTGCAAAGTCTATACCCTTCTGCTTTAAACACATAAACTTAAATTTATAGTCCCAGAAGAAAATCCGGGACTGCATATAAAGAAGAAACGAAAGGGGGTGTGTGTGACTCTTTCTCTCTCTCTCTCTGTGTTGTGTGGTGTGGTGAGTGTGTGTGTGTGTGTGTGTTGTGTGGTGTGTGTGTGTGTGTGTGTTGTGTGGTGTGTGTGTGTGTGTGTGTGTGTGTGTGAGCTGTGGTGTGTGTGTGTGTGTGCGTGTGTGTTTGTGTTGTGCGCGTTTGTGTGTGTGTGTTTGTGAGTGAGTGTGTGTGTGTGTGTGTGTGTGTGTGTGTGTGTCAGTGTGTGTATCTCTCTCCTTATCTGTGTGTGTGTGTGTGTTGTGCTGTGTGTGGGTGTATGTGTTAGTTAGCGTGTGTGTGTGTGTGTTTGTGTGTGTGTGTGTGTGAGCGTGTGTGCGTGCGGGCGTGTGTGTGTGTGTGTGTGCGTGAGTGTGTTTGCGCGCGCGTGTGCGTGCGTGTGTGCTGTGTGTATGTGTGTGCGCGCTTGTGCGTACGTGTGTGCGTGTGCGCGCGTGTGTGTGATATTTTGTTCTGAAAATCTCTGATGCAAATCACGGGGGTTAATACTAACAGATGTTTTTATATTCACTTAAAATGATTTTTAAGACTATGATTAAATCGTTTGTAAAGGCAATCTAACCTGTCTACAGCCATATACTTCGCTGGGAACCGTTGTACCTGACAGACGTATTCTTTTGGTGCTCCGCTATAAAAGTTATTTAAAATGGAAAAATGCGAATATTTTGAGTTGATTTTTTTGTGAAGTTCATAGTGATAACGTGTTCTTACGTCTAGAAATATAATTTTGATAACGTTGTAGTTATTTTGTAGCTATTCAGATAATTTTTAGTGCAAAATCATCTATAGCTATTTTGAGGTTAACGGTACAATGATGTGGTATTCTGTTTTAGTGATATTGTTCCAGTTTAAAGGATATTTAACAGTAAGTACTGATATATTATCTTTTGATTATTCATTATTTAAATATAATTTGATATTTTTAGTGACTGTATTAAGTGTCTGAAGTTTTCTTGTAACTAGAACCTGAATTATTAGTTAGTAATTAGGATTTACATTTGTTGAAGTGAATTTCTTTAAGTTATTTGTTTTGTTATGTATTTTTTCGTATTTTTGTTGTTAAGGAACATGTTTATTGAGCCATATTCATAAATAACAGTAACAGTTTTGACTATTTACAGACATTTTTTCAACGAAATATAGTGTTTTTTAAGATTTTACGTGAAAGTCAGATAAGGGGCAAGGTATGCAATTCGCTTCGCATGCTAGACCAGTCTGACTTGTCCACGCTGCATTTAGCATTGGACAGTATTTGATTAACTTAAAATCGATGAAAATCGATTTGTTTTGAAATTAATCGTATTGTGGATTAAATATTTTAATGCTGGTAATAATTTATAATATAATTTTTATTGTAAATAAAATTCAAATAATTATATTTGAATTTTGAATAGATTGAATAATCGTGCGTGTGTGTGCGCGAATGTAGTAGCTAGTAGGGTATATCCATAGACAATGCGTCTAACTAGGGTTTCTGAGGGTTTTTGTGCGTTAGGTATTGTAGAATGAGTGACAAGGTGGAATCGTTCAAAGAGTCTGGGGAAAGGGAAGTTTAAACGCTGTGCTTCTGAGGGTTATTTGGAGGAAGAAGGTTAAATATCCAGTATGTTCTGGGATGGGAAAATAGGGCTGCGGGTTGGGCGAAGAAGATTTGGGGGTTATGAGAGGAAATTTATGGTTATTGAACTACAAATATTTCTATGGAAAACATTGGGGATATTTTAATAGTAGGTTGGAAGAGGTTAATTGTATTGGAAAGGCAAAGACAGAGGAGTTGAATAAATTTGGAATTTTACTTCGTAGGGTGAGACAGGGGATGGAGGTAACTAATGAAGATTTCGAAACTAAAATTTCGGAGTTTCTAGGGATGATAAATAAAGGATTAGGGGATCAGAATCAGGAGATATATTGGAAGGTTATAAGAGATTAAAGAGATTATAGACAAGCAGGATTAATGCTGATAAGCTTAGGCTGCGGGTTATGTAGAGGATAGAAATGGGGATGGAGGTAAGAATGGGGAAGTTGAAAATGAAAATGTCGCGTAGATTGAAGAAGAGTGTAAAAATCTTGTTTGGAGTTACAAAGAGATATAAGCGAGAGTATGGTAGCAACGTAGGGATCGATTAAGCAAACAGGAAATAATAGAGACAGTGGAAAACAGGATGAGAAAGGAAGACTTTATTAGAGGGGTTAAAGAAGACGTTAGGGTTGATCTGGAAGAAAAACAGGTTGGAGTGCAGTTCGTAGATTTAGAAGTGGACAAGGAGGTGATACAGGGGTGGGGAAAATTAAAAAACGTGGTGCATTAAATGAAGAGGGACAGGAAACTCCACTAAGCGAGAAGTTATTGTAAATGAGCTTGGATAAAAATGTAAGTAGGTGGATGTGAGTAACAGGAAAAGGAAGGGAGCAAGAGTAGTGATACAAGTTCTCGAAAGTGTAAAAAAAACGGAAGGGAGGGGAATAGTAGAGGAGTATTTGGAGGGAGATATTAGATGTAGGAGCTCCAGATCTCAAGGGAGGGGGTGTTTATAGTGGACACACATGGGAAGGATGATATGGTAAAACTGAAGGAGAAAACAAGTTTAGAGAAGAAAGGTCTAAAGTTTGATGGGAATCCAAGAACGTTTGGTCCACGAATAATATTATATGATATAGATAAAAGAATAGGAAAAGATGAATTATTAAGAGTAGTTAAAAGCAGGAATGTAGAAGTGTATCAAGAAACAGAGTTGGATAAAAGTGTTAGGGTACTATTTACTATGAATATAACGGAAAGAAATGGAAGGAAACATGAAGTTAACTGGATGCGGAGGGTCTCGGGGAAGGTTTTCAATAGGTTTATATGTCTGGGCAGATTGTATGAAGGACTAAGAACTTGCAGAGATATGGGTTATATAGGTTGACTTTCCAAGAGGGTAGCAGCGTTCGCAAGTTGTGGAGAGGATGGCCACCACGTCAGGGGGTGTAAGGTTAAGGAGATTGGGTGTACCAATATTAGGAAAATGGGTTACGAAAACGAGGAGCATGCTGCTGGGTAGGCTGAGTATCCAGTGAGCAGGATAATGAGAAGGGGAGCCTCAGAATATATCAGCTATGTTTAGGGTAGTACAAGCAAATAGAGATAGATTAAGGGCAGTAATAGCTGAGCTAAGGCAAGTCGTGGTAAAATAAAACGCGTTTTAATTACGATTGAAAATGTATACAAGGTGCTTGTAAGGAGAGTGGGAGCTAACAATAGGAAATAAAAAACGGGGTTTACAACGAGGCCGTTCAAGAGCCTTACACCTTGAGTGGTTGTGTGAAAGGATTTGGAATGGGTGTGAGTGTTTGCGACGAGTGGTTAGTCATTGTGTGATTTTAGAAACTATATGAGTAACGGGTTTAGAATGTATATTGTTTGTATCTATTGTCAGAACAATCACAGAATTGAGGGGTATGTGAGAAGGATCCACCGGGCAAGGGAAGTGTGGGGAGGAGAGGAAACGAATGAAAGGAAGGATGGGGGATTTTAAACAAGGTTGAGCTAGGTCTTACATATGAGAGAGTGGATCAAGGTAGTTATATACGAGTGTGTAAGTAAGGAGGTGTTGGCCAGGGTTTTGGGGGTAGTCAGTAGGTAATAGAGATAGAGTGACTGTTAGGATCTAACAAGGTATTTTTGTATGTTCAATGTGGGAAAAGGAATGGATGAGTGAAGGGTGTACTGGATGTGCGTCGGTTTTTAGTGATAAAATAACTGATTGTGAGGCTCTGCAGACGAAAATGCAGTATGAGGATTAGGGCTAGGAAACACGTTGTTGCATTAGAGTATAACATAGAATAATGGTTTACTGGTGCAGCTAAGGGGGCTAAACCAAGAAGAGGAGTGAGAAGGGGAAATTGGAACAAGTGGTGGGATGGGGAAATGAAGTTAGTGAAGATGGAAGTGGGTAAATTAAGAAGGAAAATTAAAAAAATAAGTGGTATAGGAATAAGCTGCACTGTCAAGGTACAGGAGTAAGTAGAGAGAATTAAGGTATAATATCAGAGTGAAGGAAAGAGAGAATTGAAAGAAGTTTGTAGGGGAGCAAATAAAGGATGAATAAGGTCTTTATTACAAATGTGAAGTAGGAAAGGTTGGACAGATTGAGGTTGCATGTTCAGTGGGAGGTGACAGAGTGACTACTTGGGTTGAATCGGGTAAGATAGGAGATTTGGACCTGTAGAGAATGTGATAAAGCTCATGGACGAATGGCGTATGTGTGTGAGGATGAAGCTACCTGTAGGGAAGACGTTGTGTATGTTGATGAGAAGGAGCAGGAGTAGAATGTTGGTACTGGAATATAGCGATGGATTAGTAAATGTTGTAAGGGAGGTGAGGTACTTAGGTTTAACGCAAGTAAACACGTCACAGAGTGCACTAATAGGGCAAGGGAGAAAATTAAGGACTGTTCTGGGTAATGTGAGAGGAGTGAATGTGGAGTTTGAGAGGATTAGACGATTATATATTGGGTTGTTTGTGTCCATTGTAGGGTATGGGTTTAGTAATTGGTATGATTGCATGAGTGTGATTGGTGTGCGAAAGGTTTTGAGTGGTCAGAGTAGGTTGTTGATAGAAGTGATGAAGGGTTTATAGAATGTCATCCAATGATGCAGCGTCTGTAATAGCCGGAGTTATCCTGTTGGATTTGGTGTTAGGACAAAGATTTATCGCGGGCGCGAGTAATGCAAAAAATGTACTATTCAGTCAATGAAGAGGAAGTTTGTAATGGGAGCCAAAAAAAGAAGTAGGAACTTAGTGACAAATTTGTAGTAGGACTGGTAAGACAATAGTAGCTTAGGAGGGTTAACTACCAGTGGAGTGGTCGGTTTGGCAAATAGTAAGTGCTATTTGGGTTATCTTGGTAAGAATGGGGTATGAAAGACGGAGTGAATTGATAGGATGAAGATGGGCTACGGCGCCTCCCCCCCCAAATCTATTAGGCACGGTAAGTACCATTTGGTGCTGGAGGGATCGGCAAACTGCGGGTAGAGGAGCAACGGACATGCGACCATTAAGGGCTTCAGGGAATAATTGCCAAAAATGGTACCACGGGCCATGTACTCAGCCCACGGAGACTCCGTCCTCCGGGTACTTGGATGAGGAAAGGTTCCGTGGGGACAGTGGTTTCATACGATAGTGAAGACTCTGTTAAATGGTTCTATTAGGATAGAATTTTCTGGGAGGGAGGTTAGAATGGAACTCACCGCAAACATATTTTTATTCTTTTTTACCTTCATTCTTTCTTCGTCTTTATCTTTATCTCGTTCTACGATTCTGTATAAAATGAGTGTCAAGTCATTTTAATTAAATTTTTTAAAGATCGAATTCTAAATTAAACTGAAATATACAATTTTAATTTTCTAAAAAGTATCTCAGACTTTCGTGAACCGCAGTATTTATATTGTGACGTCACGTTGTATTGTTAGAAACACGCGGATAGATTTATTTTACAGGCGATGAGTTTCATCTCTCCAGTCGTGTTGCATTCAGACGGTTTCGTTACAGTTTCGATTTCAGTGCTAAACTTTGACGACGCTCTGAAGGGAATTTCAATTCCATTCCAACAACAGTCAGAACACTTCAATCTGAAAGTACTGCTACATCACTGACACACATTCCGACCCGTTCTTTTCTCTTGCTTTATCTGAAACTGCATAACTTTTGAGATGTTTCCAACCCTTTGTCTATATTTCCAACAAATTGAAACCGATAATCAAAGTGGAACATTTATTTGTTCAGATTTACAAGTGCATTGATAAAAATATCACTCCTTTTTATCTCTCCCCTATGCTGATATTTTTCACTGTTTGTATCTCTTTGTATATGTATGTTTCCCACTCTCTCTATCTCTCTCTCACTTTCCTTGTTTCTTCTTCTATTTGTTCTTTCTCTTTTATTTTGTAACTATCTATCTCGTTTTCCCTATTTGATTAAACTGGAACCGATAATCAAAGTTGAGAATTTATTTGTTTAGATTTACAAAGTGTTTTAATTTAAATATGATCGGCCACTTTCTCTCTACCCTTTCCTTAATTTTCCTTGTCTTTATCAGTTTTAATCTCTAAATTTTTCACTCTTTCTTTCTTTGTGCTCTTTTTTTGTTTTTTCTCTATCTATTTCTTTCTCTGTCTCTTCTCCTCTTTCTTTCCTTTGATAAACAATGTTCTCAAAATTATGTGTAAAGTAATATATCGTCAGTTTGAGTCACCCTGAGGCTATCAGCGCTTTCAGTGATTGACATTTTATGTATGTCTTCAAAGGTTCTGCATATTAGACAACTCCATCACGTTTACAAGATATGTAATCTTTTAAAAATTAAAATAAGAGTTACCTATCCGGAATAAAAGGATAAACGAAGTGGTTTTCCTATTTATTCTATTAGCTCACACTCTTCTTATTTATACCTTATTCATATTTTCAATCGTTAATAAAATACTTTCTATTTATTCAAATACATTTGTTTAACTTGCAGTGAATGCCGCTTGATTTTTCAATATTAATTATTTTTCAGTATTATATTTTCAAATATTAATTCCATCATTAAGTTTAATAATGAATTAAATGCTTTATTTTTATGTTGGAGATAAACTTTTCAGAAAATGAGTAATGTATCCAATATAGATATTTCATCCAATTTGGCTTAAAAGAAGTGATAATATTCTTTCATAAAACATCTGATTTTACGTGACAGATTAAAAGGTAGAATAGATGTTACAATAAATAGGTTATGTTACTTTTTATAAATAAAGTACTTATTTACTTAGTTACTCTAAAGTGTACTCTATTTATTAATAGTCTAAAATAAGTATGGATCCAGACAAAATATTTTTTCGTCCAATTATTTTAGGTTGTTGGGTGTTTTTGGCCCCGATAAATCGATTGGCACCGGTCCTAACCTTTATAAATATCGAGATTCCACGCTACAGTGACTCTTAGGGTTTCCATCCGGGACAAAAGTTTTTGCATAATTATTTTTTAAAATATTTTGGGGTGTTTCGGCCACGGGAAATCTATTAACACCTGTCTGAACCTTGGAAAATCGGAGTTCCCGTTCCAGTGACTTTTAGAGTTCCAAGGCTTTCCTTATGAAACTCTATTTTTACCGCCATCAAATACCACTCACACCCGCAACGAAGTATGGAGTGAAGAATGCTCCTCCAATGCCAACACACAACCCGGACGATATGGAAGTTTATATGCACGATATGATGTAGCTTAAAATGTGGGGTCTTTTTCGTTATACGACCTCATTTCTTTAAACGTTTTCTACGTTTATTTAGAGTGTTTTACTGGCGACCAGTAATCATTGTTACTTATCTTATCGCAAAATCCGTTTTATCTGGTATTGGCGCAGGTTCCGGTCTACCTACACAGTCGCAGTGTCTTATACAGTGGTTGATAACGGTAGAATATGTCTTTGTTGCGTCTAGTAAGGGAAATTGATACCAAGGAGAAAGCTGTTGCATATTTAGAGAAGGTCGTTTTTTGCAAAATACACACCTTTGCGAAGCTGGACATGAAATGGCGCTCAGTTTGAGTGAGAAACACGACAGATGGCGATGCCAGAAAAAAGAATGCCGCGTTGCAATTGGTCTGAGGAAAGGCACGTGGTTGGAGGGAAGTAAATTGTCATTCGAAACTATTATATTTTTCATATATTCTTGGGTTAAAGTCTTTGCGACATACAAGTTTTGTGGCGAGGAACTGGGCATGAGTGAACACTCAATATGTGATTGGAAGAATTTTTTGAGGGAAGTGTGCGCGGATTCTCTGCTTAAAAATTTTAGAAAAATTTGCGGTGTAAATAAAACTGTTCAAATTGATGAATCGTGTTTTTCAAAACGGAAAAACAACGTTGGTAGAGCTTACCCACAGTAATGGATGTTCGGAGGTATTTGCACCGAGGATAAACAATGTTTCATGCTACTTAGCGTTATCACAGAGTGTATTGAACCGGGTACTACAATAATATCAGATATGTGGTCTTCTTACGCCGGTAGTGAAAATATTCCTGGGATACAGTTTAAACATTTGACGGTGAATCATTCCGAAAATTTCGTTCACCCGTAAACATGAGCTCACACTCAACAAATCGAGTCTTTATGGGCGTCAGCAAAAAGGCGGAACCGGAAAGAGTCCGGAACCAGGAGAGCTTGATTTCTATTTATGTGAATTTCTTTGGCGGCAACGATATAAAGAGATTGATGCATTCGAACAAATAATAAAAGACATTGTTGGCTTTTGGCCACCAACAGTTTAAGGAATTCATTTGTTATGTTCGCTAGGTTGTTATGTTGTGTGTATGTTTTATTGAAATATAGAGTTTTTTGCGTGGAATATAGTGCAGGTCATATAACGGAAAATACCCAAAATGTGTTTATATTATGTATATAATAAAGTTTTGTATTTTACTCAATTAAGTTACCTAAACTTCCGGTCTTGTCCGATAGAAGCTCAGTCTCCTGATACTTATTATTAAAAAGTAACTGAAATAAACATTTTCTTTGTTAACCTAAGTATGACTTTTCTTGAAACAATTTTGTTTATATATCTTTTAATTGGAAATTCTTGGTTTTATTCTTCAAATTCGGAGAATAATATCATGAAGTATTTAACCTCTTTCAGGTTTACCAGCCTCTCATAAGTATTGTGGGCATCATGTTGCTTAATCATGAAACAAACAATTTAGACCCACATTTATTTAAAACCTATTTACTAAACTCTCTGCAACGGTTAATGTTAGGTTGGTAAAGGCTGGCGGACATGAGGGCGGAAGGAAGACTGGAATTTATCTGAAAAGGCTCTTAAAGAAGCCAAGTCAGCGAGGAAGTGTCTGCACTGTGTAATATACAACTTGGTTCTATTAAACTAGCGTTCAGTTCTATCTAAGATGTCTTACATATCCGGGGAATATATTACATAGGCTCTGTGTGAAATGAGTTTAAACTTGAAAAACATTACATTTTAGTAATTCATTGTATGGAAGATGTATTAAGATATGGAAGGTGTTATGCATGTGTAAATTAAGAAAATGTGTAGAATTAATAAACGAATTAGGAAAATTAGGAGAATGCGTAATGAAACGTGGAAGAGGCTATGTAATTAATTATAGAAAAGAATATCTAATTAAATATGTATTAAAGTAAAGAACATATTTATATAAGAAAATATATATTAAATATTAAATAGAATATGTGATAAAATATGGAAGAAATTATATATTACGGAAGAGAAAAGGTTTTCAATCAGGGAAGAGAATGGAATAATACAACCACAGTTGCTTCCAGTTTTAATGTAATGTTTATGTATTACATAAGCCCATATTTGTCTTAATATCTAAAGCAAAATTACAAACATTATTAATAATTGGTTTAGTATTATATTATTATTTTCATATTTCAATGACACAATAACATTGCATTATTAAAATAAACTTAAACATATACTTACGAAATATTACCAAACTGAATAATACAATTTGCATTTTAATTATATTAGAGAAACTTGCGTTGGGTGAACACTCTTTGCTGCTGATGAAGTCAGACTCTTTTGCATTCAAGTCACGAATTTTAAATTTGCGTTTGACTCGTTCAAGGATACATCATTAGGGGTGGAAGTAGGGCCTAAATTAAACCTCCTTTAATACGATAGCTTCTAATTTTATTAAAAGCTCATTTTGGTAAAACAGAAACTAGACTTCTAAGAAATCATCCAGAATTACATCATTATGCAAATGGTCTGATTTTTATTAAGTTATGACAATTACTTAAGGAAATATGTTTAAAAATATTTTGTGAATGTTATAAACCGAATTCTTGTTCGCAGGTCCTTTGTCATCGTACGGCCCTTAGTGTTTACGCTTTGACAACAGCAGACATCTTTCTCCATACAAAGTATTTTCTCTTAATACGTTCTGGAAGAGACGGTTGTTCTTCATTAAAGGTAACCCAACAATTTTGTTTTATGTTCATAATAAATTTGTATATTTTCTTCTTGCCCACATTTTGAGATCATTTTGCTTTTTCCATGAAAAGCTTTTTGTGTTCAATTTTTAAATTCTACATTTCTTGTTGTTTCTAAACACAAAAAACACGAAAAAGAATATTACTAATGTCTTCTGTTTTCCTTTCTGTAATGAGTGGCAATTTGTTGGTAGCCTAATATAAAGGTTTCGCATTTACCGTGCGTTATTGTAATCCTGTGCTTACATTTCGATCGTTAGTTGGTACGATGACGAGGTTGCTGTCTATAGGTGGGGAGGGGGCTTCAGCTCATCTCTCTTATACAATAAGGTCGTTGTCTCTTTAGTTTTGCAGCTCGCTTTTAATTATATCGCCCGCAGGGATGCGGACTAGCTGCACCTACTAAGGGAGGTTACAGTCCTCGTGGTGCCGGAGGCTGTACATAGTATTACGAGTACTTGACAGACACTCACCCAGTGGAACTAAGGAGGAAAGGATAGGACGCAGATGGGTTGGAAGGGATCGTAAGTGATCTATGGATGTACCCGGTCCACTAGTCCCTCCTGTTATACTTGACACGGTGGCTAAGCCGTAACGGGAAGGGTTGTAAGACGTTGATAGTGGCAATGACACCTGCATCGCTATAAAAAATCTATCAAATGTGTATCTTTGTATATAGACTCTATGTTAGATCCTATAAAATGTTGACTGGGATCACTTTTGAAAGTTTTTAGTATCACCGAACGCTGACTACCTTTATCTGAGGATGTATCCTCGAAAATCAAATTATACGAAAACATTCGGTTCTGAGAGAGATTAGAACCGAGGCTGGAACTTCATAAATAGAGACGCGATTATACGAGCCCTAGTTAACCGAAGTCAAGTTTAATTTTGGTGCTAAAAAAAGAAAGTACTTAAAAACATACTGTTTTTTTCGGCATACTCTCATATCAACGACGTAAAATAAATGTTAGATAAACACTGATAAAGGAACAACAATTCAATTTTTCTTTAATTTAATAGATGTCTTTTTCACATATATGATTACTTTTTCATTCATTCCACCAGTTTACCATTCGTTTTCCTCTTGATTTCTCCCAGAGTCAGTGTTATGCAAATATTCGATTATCCGGCGTAAACTTGTTCCACATTACCTCGGATAATCGAGACTCTACAATACATTGCTTGGCTCATCATAAAGTCTGTCAAATATAAAATTAAATTATGAAGACCATTATGTGAAGTGAAATATTATTTTCTTCGTATACAAGAAGTGTTCCCTAAGAAATATTAGACTAAGGTAGGAAGGAAATCATATTCTTCCTCAAACATGACTCAGAGACTACAACGACTTTATGTAATAGAACTATAGGTGAGACAATTAAACCCCTTTAAACTCAATACAGAGCTTCAGGATATACATTTCTACTATACTCAGTAATATCAACGAAGGGATACGTTGTGTTACTAAACTACAACCCCTTGTTTTTTCTCTGGCAGCATTATTTAAAACAGTTTTTTTAGAAAATATTTTCCGTCACTAGTTCTTCAGGTATATCAGTTTCATACTTGGCTACATAAATATCTTAAACCATCCTTTGCATGAATACTTGATAGTGACTAAATTTATGTGAACCTAGGTATATTTATATAATGACATTTGTTTCTCTGAGAAAGTTTATAAAATTTGCAGTTCACAAAACGCGATATATATCTCGAAAACAAATCAAATTTTGGGAGCGGGAGAAGGCGGACGGTTTTTGGGTTAATATAAAGTTTTAAGCTTCTAATTCCGTATTGGCGTAACTCCGCACTGCAAGGCGCACTTTATCTTCTTTAAATTTCACTTTAAATATAATAACAACTGCCAAATATTTTTTATAATGTCTAACGTTTTATTTTAATTACGTTTTTACTAGTAAGACGATTTCAAATAATAAATTAATAGTATATTAATTTCTGGAAATATAATTTAGGTTTTGCAAAAGTAATTATAATTTCGATAAGTAATATAAAATCGATTAAATGTAAACACACACACACTGCAACGTCCCTCCCTCTTTATTTTATTTTGTAATATTTTCTGTTACTTTTTATTTCGTAACGTGCTTACATTTTATTATTTTTATTCACGCCTGCTTATCTCCGTTCCACTCTCGGGCTAATGCAGCATCGAGCGTTGTTTAAAATGTCTTGTGTTCACCCGTTATTTGCCATGCCTAAACGCAAGCCACTTCCCGTTGATTCCTACCTTACAATTTGTATGACCCCCCAAAATGGTTAACAATGTTTTGTCGGGCTCTATATAGTCATACTTGTCAGTAAAGTAGTCAGCTGGAAAGAAACAACATTAGCATGAACACACAAAATGTCCAAAAACTCTTACCATCTTAGAAGATCTGCAGGCACAGCAAGGGGACGTGTAAAATATGATCATGTTTAAGTTACCTTTTTGAAGGCTCCTGTGTTCTTTAAACATGATCTGCCAGTAGACCACGTCTCTGGCCTTTATTATAAAAAACCAACTAATTTTCACAAAGCTCAATAATTTTACAATAAATTTGTCCTCAGGATAGAAATAGTTTAAAGAATCATTAGGCTCTGATTTTTATATATAATTAATTAATTAATGAAATTTAATTAAAGTTGTAGTTTGATTTAACAATCATTATTTATTAGTTGGATAAACTTAAGTTTTATTGATTGTTTAATACAGGATAAATTTAAATACCAAAAGTTGTTATAATACATTTAATTACTGTTTCAAAATAAAAACAAAAATTTATCATCAACTAAAATACAATAGAATCTCTGTTACTATTTCTTTGTCTTTTTCATATCATCACAAATAATTGTTTAAATTTTTCTTATACTTGACATTTTAAGTTACTAAATTTTATGTAGTATCAATTAATTACATTTACATCTTTAAACAAAAAATCTTTCCTAATCTAACATAATAAAATTATCATCCTTTAATTTTAAGATTGAATTGGTAAATTACAAGTTTTATATCAAATAATTTTAAATTTTGTATAAGTCTATACATTTTTTATTTCTAAAAATGATTGACTTATGGTCAAAACAACTTTGTGAATCTACATTTAGTATTTATTCCTTAAGCATTTTTATCATACTGCTTTTAACATTTATTTAAAATGTTCTACTTAGAGTGAAGTCGTTGTTTAATTTTTATCTTATTGAACTTTTTGAATTTAATATTTTTAACTGACTAAATTTGATGTTATTTTTTTATATAATAGTGAACATGACTTAACAAGAATATCCCTGCTGATCCTAGAGTCCTCTCGTCTTGATTCCCGGTCCCTGGACAAAGGAAGTAGCCATCCCTGGTAAGTCGATGTAAGTCCTTCTCCATTCTCCTCTGATCTTCACATCCCGGAGGCTGTGTCTGAAGCTCTCGTCCATGGATCGAATTAGACGGCAGAAACGTGATGGTCTGAATCCATCTGGCCCTTGGTGTTGTCCTAGGCGCGATCCGACATTACGGCCGTTAGAACCCCGTATTAATATTATTTTTACAGACTGCCTTACAGGTCCTTGCGTTAAGAGCAGGGGGAATGCTATGTAACCCTTCCCCCCGCTCTTAGCTCGTCGCTATCTCCATGCGTTTTTCTTGTACGGGCGAGTTGGACAAAGTATTCGATTAAACCTGCCTAATTCTGTTATCGGTTTTGGAATACTGAAAAATGTCTATTTCTTTAAAATGGCTGTAACGTTTTTGTTATTTAAGTTTTTTAGATTTGGTTTTCACTATTGTTCTTTTTGGATTTTTCTGGTCATTTTAAAATGTCAGTGATAGTTCTACGTGACCTAGTTCTCAAGTTAGCATTTCTTGGCACTTAGAAAATGTCACTGCACTCCCGTTTGTCAAATTTAGTTAGTTATTACAGTTTTATTTTACTTTAATTTTTAATTTGTCTTAATACTAATTATTCAAGAATTTACTAGCTTCTTCACTCTTTACAATGTTTAATTATACACTAAATTAAAACCTATTATTTAGTTCTTGAATTTGTTATTACAAATTTTGAAATTATTAATTTCTTTACTTGAGCGGCCATTCTGACCGTCTCTTTACACACACACACACACACACACACACACACACACACACACACACACACACACACACACACACACACACACAAACACACATAGACAAGCATGTCCCCACTCATGTACATTAACTCTCACACACGCAGCCACCCTCACGTACACGCACGCTTACACCCACATACACACACCTGCCAACATATATATATATATATATTTATATATATATATATATATATATATATATATATATATATATATATATATATATATAATACATTTTCGTTTCGACGGTTAAATTGTACACTTATTGGATTATGTCCCTATCTCTAAGGAGTTTACTGTATCTAGCTCACTGTATTATTCACGAAAAAGAGATTAAAAGATATTATATTTATGCTAATGCTCGAAGACTAAGACTATAGCATAAGCTTCTTAATTAAAGGATTAATGGTAAAGTTAGTGCCTAAGCCAAGTATAATCCTACAGAGCGCGGGTCGGGTTCCTTGTTGCGCCTTACTTTGGTCAGCTGCTCCACAAAGACGTAAAGCCTTCATTGTCTTATTGTAGCCATTTCATCCTATTTGGGACGAACAAATCACCAAATTCGTGGGCCTAAAGGTTTCAAAACAACTTGTAGCAACAAAGTGAATTGTCTTTTTGTCTGAACTGAAAAATTGGACACTAGAAATCTCTCGATCAGGCGCCATGCTCTTACACATCTGTATAGCTGTATATATGTATATATACATATATATATATATATATATATATATATATATATATATATATATATATGGGTGTGTGTGTGTACTGTATACAACTTTATTAGCACAAACTAAGTGATAGCATGTGATATTATACAACAGCTGATTTTATGTTGCAAGGAATGTTGCAGATTAGCTGTTACAAAGTTACAGATTAAAAAGTCATTACCTTACTAGAATCATTTGCCGCTCGGATGTTCTAATAATAATTGAATGCAATTTAAGATGCTGGGGCAAATAGGATACCCGGGATGCTAGTTTTATTATAGGTGGATATTTATTTAATATTTTTGTAGACGGTTTACGCATTTACAGTGTTAACTGTGACCACGATGTAAACCAAAACATAGGCCTATTACTGATGAAGAATATAAATGTAGAAAATATTATTTTGGTCATATTGATTTATCAAGACTATATTTCAGCTGGACAGGGCAAGAGATTCATAGGTTACCCTCCCTTATTGTTTCTCCTATTTAGTTTATTTATTCTGTAACCTACCTCTTAATTTTATGTCATTTCTATTGGTGATTTTATTGCTATTGGTGATTTCATGACTATTGGGGATTCCATTACTATTGATGATTTCATGACTATTGGTGATTTCATTACTATTGGGGATTCCATTACTATTGATGATTTCATTACTATTGGTGATTTCATGACTATTGGGGATTTCATTGCTATTGGTGATTTCATGACTATTGGGGATTTCATTACTATTGGTGATTTCATTACTATTGGTGATTTCATTGCTATAGGTGATGCACAGGATGATGAAATAGTTGGCAGAACTTACACAATTTAAACAATATAAAATAAATTGCTGCATAACAATAAGGTAAAGATTGTTCTGATAAAAGTTTAAGGAAAAGTCAATCTTGCCCTCTTTAGGTAATGCTCAAGTATTTTCTTATTTGTCTGCAAGACTTGGCTTTATTTAACCGAGCTCCGTGAAAGTCTCCGGTGAAACTTCAACTTTTTAAAACGTGTTCTAGCTTCCTCCAGTTTATACATTAATTTCTATTTCATATTTTACAATATATTATAAATACTTTATTCATATTAACTCGCAGTAATCGATTGACTCATATTATCTTGTAGTATTTCAGAGGTGCATAATAACTCGTGGTATTCAATTGAATGATACTAAATCGTAGTATTCAATTTACTCATAATCACTCGTAATATTCGATTCATTCATAATTAACTCGAGATATTTAATTGATCCGCATAAAATCATGGTATTAAATTGACGGATATCGGTAACTAGTAGTATTCAATTTACTCATATTAACTCGTAAGATTCAATTCCCTCATAATAACTCGTGCTACTAAATTAACTCATACTAACTCTTACTATTATTTAACTCATTTTAAATGTTACTGTCCAATTGACTCATATTCACTCATATATCTAATTGACTTCTTAACCCATACTAATAAATTTGCTCGTAACTATAGACAATAATCTTATTGGGTTATTATTGTTTTATTTATATTGAATAGAACAATTTTGATAATGTAACACTATAATATTTGAGTTTTTTAGGTGTAAAATATACTTAGATTTGAAAATTTGTGATTTCACTTTCTGGAAAAAATAATAATCTTTAACCTTAGAAAAAGCAAACATAAATGAAATGAATTTTAATTTATCAGGACATAATTTAATAACAGTATTAAACTTGCCCCCTCCTTCCCTCTCTTTTTCTTTACCTGTTTTAAACTTGCTCTTTATTCCCTCAGGAACTATTTATTCGTAATTGCTTTTTATAATTTTTTTCATTAATGAAGGTCCATTATAATTTAACAACCTCTCCAGGGTTTCTTGCATAGTTCTGGGTTGGGAAATACGGAACTAGTGAGGCCAGAGTTGGTAATGTAAAACTAAATATGAATAAATAAGGCACCGATTTAATAAATTACGAAATAAAAAATCTTCGGTTTGAAAGGAGGGTTTTGGAAGTCGATCTTTCGAAATATATTGTTTAATAGTGCTAAATCAATTCATGCACAGGTTTTAGGGTACGCAACGTTCCATGTAGTTTAGTCAACCATTGTTAGGTAGACAAAACATAGTTTTACATTACCCTGTCTAGCTCTGAGCCCATTGTGTAATAAATCTAATAACTAGATATATCGAACAATAACGCAAGACAATCGATGCCATGTCAAAATGTCCCGCAACATGGCCACCCGTAACAATACGCAGACCCTTACAAATAACGAACGAAAATGCCCAAATAACCGATACACGTCCCATTCAACATTACCTGCTCTAGACGTCTGACATTGAAGCAGCTGGGAGAGGAAAATGCTGTACTTCGGATGCAATTACTAGACGTACAAGCAGTGACGCTAGAGTTTGCCTACGCGTCATTACTTCCCTTTGCAGCGTGCCAGCGACGATGACATTGCGTGTGTCTCAATATAACGACCCTGACTGATGTCATCGCGGTAGATTAATACATGTATTACTACCCTGTGGTCTAAACCTCCCTCCACAGAACTCATAACAAATAGATTATTGTTATTGTATGCGATCGTAGCTTTTAAATTTATTCCAGCTTTAAATAAAAATCTTGCCCTGAGCCTTAACTACCGACTGTATATTTATACGGATGTCAGTATCACAAAGTCAGCTTAGCTTGTGAGCAAATTTACTGGGTAAATAATAAAAAACACCTACTCGTTAAAACCAAAATATTGTTTGGAAAAATTATCTGTATAGAGGTATAAATGGATTTTCACTGTAAAATTCTCTCTTCTAATTTAGGACATTTAAACGTTAATATAACATTGGTTATATTATCAGTAATGAAAAAAATACCGAATAAATAACGAAATAGTAAATGAGTAAGATATGTAAGATAAAAGATCAATATGCTATATTATTGTTTTTTCATTGATATTTTCACACATACACACACGAACACCCATACGCACACGCATATGCACACGCACACGCAACGCACATTCACGCGCGCGTTCTAGCGCGCGCGCACACACACACTCACTTGTAAAGAAATATTGAGCAATGGTATTGTTTTAAATTATTATATAAACTAAAGTTACCTGGGTCTGCGATTTGGTTTCCTTGTGAAACGGGATGCCGCGGAATGTGCTTCCTCAGTCAACAGGAAGGACCTGTTCTCTTCGAATCTCACAATCAGAACGCTCCTTTTCCTAACTTGGATATTTTAATTTAGTAAGGGACAGGAAAATATAAGTTTAGCACAATCAGCTGTTCAACATATGTCCACGGAAGTTTGCCGTTCTCCTGTGGCGACCATTAGAGCTGTTTACATAGATCGAAGTTTGACGGTAATATAAGGAAAACTTTACAATCTCTTTTACTAGGTGTCTCCTCGCTACCCAGATGTTCTCTTTAAATTAAATCCTTTATTTTAAGGTCATTTATGCACTACGTATACTTGGCCTAATGTAAAATCCATCCTGGCACCTAATATCATCTCAAACTTAATTCCGTCTCTAAATAATAGAATGAAATTTAATTCACGGGATAACTCTAATGTTGTCACGGAACAATATATATATACATGTAAATATATAATCACTCGAGAAGATTAAGGAAATGATTTCATTTTAAACTTCGTAAAAGTACTCTTGAATAATGGTAATGAGTAAAATAATTATATAAAGCAAATTTAAATGCGATTCAATTGATCTTATTCAACTAGTAGTAATGACGAAGTAAATTATTTCAGGTAAAATTATTTTAACAATGATTTACTACAAATAAATTGTAACACAATATGCATAATATACGCTCTCCACGCAACGTGTTCTACCCCACGCTTGTGGTCGTTACGAATGCAATGATGTCCTTGGCTTGTAGAAATTAATTACTAATGCGCAGTTACGTAGGTTACCTGAGCTTTGTTATGTTGCAATAAATGTTGTAGTGATATAAGTTTAGTACGAGGAAAAACATATTTCTAAAAGATGTAAAAAAATATTGATTAAAGATTTGGGAAATGTATTAGAGAAAAAATCTAATTTCTTTTATAGAACCCTTAAAACCTGGGCCCTTAGAGCCCCCCCCCCCAGCCATCGTCGCTATCAACTCTAGCGAGCTATCTCCGTCTAATACGCGCATGCGGTCAGTATCCCGTCAGTATGAAGGAAACGGGATTGATTGCCCCTGTATCAGGCTAAGGATCGCATTCCATGGAAAATCAGGATATAGTAAAATGAAACAGTAAGTGTCGCGTTCAAACCTACCAAGAAAGAAATCATGCCAGGAACATCCCGCGACAAATCATGTAGGAACCCAGGAGGTAGGCTATCCCTATGCTAAAAGATATTGAGTGGATTACCTTAAAAATACCTGGTTAGTGAAGCTATGCCAGGAACGGCATGCACCTCTTCTTCTGCTGCCTACTCAAAACTGAAATGGTCATTAAAATATATATTAGCACTTTCGTTGGGGTTAAACTGCGTCTCTGGGGATGTGCCATTGGTCACCTGTAACATACCTGTGTAACAGAATATGATATGTACACTTTATTTACAACTGTATGTTTAAAGAATGACGGTCAGTTGGGACAGGGGCCCTATGTGTTTGTCGTGAATGGGGTCGTACCTATTCAGTGAGGAAATGTGTGTGGGGCTGTTCGTAGAAACTTGTTGCTAAGTATCGGAGGACTTGTGTGATGAAAGACATTTTCAAATCAGTGTGAAGCTTACTCTACCTTACTCTATTTATATTAATTCCAATTATTTAATAATACGTATATATAATACCTTTTTTTGTGAATATAAGTAGGAATTTACTATAAACATTTTTGTTTCTATTAGTTGTTTAAACAAGAAATCATTTAAGGTAAAATGTTTGAATGTAGTGTTATTTTCGTATCATATTTGATTTATTTCAACTCAACTTGCTGAAACTTAAATAAAAACTTCCATCCCTCCTCCGAAACACAAATACCGCTAAGCCTCTGTATACAAACGGAAAAAGCATATTCTATTTTGAAAATAATTCCCTCTGTTGCCGACGTCACACAGTTAATACTGGATGCACAAACTGTATCAGTAACTCTTTACAAAGAGATGCCTTTATGAGCATAGCTTCAGTGAACTTTCTACGTCAGAGCAGTGCCGTATTCAAAACTTCGTTATTAATTATTTAGGAATACTTTGTAGGAACTGAGTCAGAAATTTTATAAAGACGCTTAGTGGAAAGTTCAAAGGAACTGAAAACATATTACTATTAACGGATTTTCTCTTAATTCCAATTTCTTTGTGTATCTGTATACATTTCTATATATATTGTGTCTATGTGTGCGTGGATGTGTTTGTGTGAGAGAAAGGTATGTATATATGTGTGTTTGTCTGTGATTATATATATATATATATATATATATATATATATATATATATATATATATATATATATATATATATTGTAATCCTTAGATTAATTATTTTTCTTGTTGAATATGTGTGGTGAAATAAAATAATTTTCATAAACAAGAATATACGAGTATTACTTCACTTTATTGTTGATTGAAGCTTTTCGCTAATTTACATTATTAGCATTTTGAAAATTTATAAATTACTGTCCAGTTATGTGACTAGAGTAAGACTCCAGTGTGTGTGTGTGTGTGTGTGTGTGTGTGTGTGTGTGTGTTGAGTGAGTTAGTGAGATTGTGTGTGTGTACGTGAGTGAGTTAATGAGATTGTGTGTGTGTGTGTGTGTGTGTGTGTGCGAGCGTGATTGTGTGTGTGTGTGTAAGTACATGAGTGAGTTAATGAGATTGTGTGTCCGTTTTTCTTGTAGTGTATAAAGCGAAGTTCCGACGTTTCGCCATAATCTCATCTAGCGTTGATAAGGAGAACTCAGCAACAGCTGAAGTACGAAACATTGTTTAAAAGCATTACAACGGTCGGAACTGTTTGTATGTAGAATTCTATGTGTTCCTGCCATATAGCGACACCACATCGTCTTCCTTGTATAAGTAATGCAGCTCTATCTAAAGCCGCCTGGATACAAAGATACAATGTATCCTTTTACTGCAAGTTTACTGCTGCATGTGAAACAGCTAGCCCCTTCAAACTCGTGTTTTCCGCCAGGGTGACTAGCGTCAGCCCAGAAACTTAAGGCATGGTTCACGACCCGTATGACCTTGCTGTAAGGCCTGGACTGGTAACAGGGCCGCCCCTGTTACGAGATGAACTCCTACCAGAGACAGCAGTTCGACGACTTTTCCATAACTTCTCGTGATCTGTAGAACCTTCCTAACATTCATTATATCTATGATTAGTTTGATCCAGATAGTGCATTTGTAACTTTATCCACTCTCCGTTTGCCACTAAGGCCCGGAAACTCAGACTTGGGGATACTTATGTAGATACAATATTGTAGTTCGTGTATATATCCAGATGGTTGAGATGATAAATTTCGTTACAGGACTCCTCCGTGGTAGGTATCCTACCTGATTGTACAATTTAGATGTGAGACGTGGGCATCGCACGAGAAGGATTTTGCAATGACGGCTATGCGGGCTTAGAAAACACTCAACTGAGTGAAAAAAAGATTTTATAACGTTAGCTAACTTTCCCTTATTTTCAATTATTTCCTTTCTCTCTCTCTCTCTCTCTCTCTCGTTCTTTCTCTCTCTCTCTTCTTATATATATATATATATATATATATATATATATATATCTTTAAACATTAGATTCCCATCTACACAGCACATGCACATAAACCCTGTACACCATTTCCCGCTGCATCATCATTATTTTCATATTATTTTATTAAGGAGTTAAAGGAGGGGCGTGAAAGCGTGGAAGACGAGGCGCGGAGCTGGAGACCAGTTGAAGTGCGAACTGACGCGAATGCTTAGCGAGTGCTCGCCATAATACGGGAAGATCGGCGTTTAACAGTTCGAATATTAGCTTCGAAACTGGGTATGAACCGTGAAACAGGCAGACAAATTTTGGGATGACAAAGTTGTGCACGAAGATGGTTCTAAAAAACCTTTTTGTGGAGCAAAAGCAGCATCGCATGAACGTCGCAGAAGACTGTTTGAAGCGAGTGTAAAACGATTCCACGCTGCTTTATCGAGTTATATATATATATATAAATTATTGTAAACATTGTTATTAAAAAATAAATTAAGGTTTCGGATAGAAAGACGAAATAGAGCTAACGAGGAAAGTTTAGAATTGACTCCAAATATTGTAGAAGGATGACCTGTAACAGAAAGTAGTGAAATAAACAAGGAGTTGAGGAGTGGCAAATATATTCTGACGACAGTAAAGTATACATCTATTAGAAAACTGGAATGTAATGTAGTGACGTGATATTCTTTATTCAAACTATTGAAAGGTAGTTGTAGCATAAAATAAAATGTTTTTCAGTTCGTGGTTTTGTCATGTTTGTATTACGTAACGCTTTATTGATCTCAATTACCGCTATAACAACCGACAATGTTGCCAAACACGCGAAGCTGTTTTCGTGTTTATTTAGGCAATTAGCCGTTTATTATGTTCGTTGGGTATTTTTAGGAAAACAAGAGAAGCGTGTTGCATAATCTCCTAGGAACGTGATCTGATTGGTGAGAAAACTCATTTTCTTTATGCAAATGTTTACCATAATGTCACTGCACTACCTTAACCTCTAGAGCGGATGTACATTCCTTTTCTGTTTGAAGTAGCTATTTCAAAATAGTCACAACGGATCCCTAAACCTTTTAGGAATTTCCTTTTAGAACATCCCTTGTGACATCACTTGATATAACATTAATTACAATTGTTCAATAAGAGTTGATTTAGTTAATAGCAAAGCTTGAAAGTTACTAACGTCCAGTTAGACGATGTTAAACCATTTTCTTGTTTCTGTGTTGCAGCGAGTGTTTGTGGTTACTAAAGTGACGTCACCAGCACTCGTGGCGTCAATAAGCTAATGCTTTTATTAAGCTTTACATTTTATACTTGACTTATAATCTAAAGAAAAATATGATGTTTCGAATCTTAATTATAAATATAAAGAAACCAATTTTAGTATTTAGTTTTACAAATGTAAAACAATATATGAAATAAATAAATGAAAGGTTGAAGACAATAATAATAATATAATAATGGTTTACAATGTTCAAAAACACTCAATCTAAATTACCTAATGCATATTGATAGAAATAAATATTTTTTTTTCAAAACGAAAGAGAGTTGTAGAATGATGATCTTAATGAGACATAGATAGTTAAAAAAAATCACATAAACTTACCCCGCAAGTAGACGCACATCTCTTCACTCCCTGGTGGAAAATATGATTACCTTAAGTAGAGACACTATCTTCGTCATGTTATTGTTTCACCTATTCCCAATACTAGAGTACATTTGTATGTTTTCTAAGTTTCACGTAAGAAATCTCAAGAAATCCTCCCAAGGCACCCCTCCTCAAGCAACTTCATAAGCAACCCTTTTAAATCATCTTTCTATGGAAACCCCCTAAAATATTCTCATTAAAAAAATTCTTAATGCGCCCTCTTCGGCTTTCTTTATTAAGACAACCTCCTATAACATCACCCTAAAGCAACTTCTTACGACATCGTCCTAAGGCATTCTCGAGCAATGTTCTCAGGACATCCCCTCAAGTATCTTTATAAGATATCTTCCCAAGTCATCTTCCTGTGGGAATTCCCTAAAATATCCACCTAAGAAACCTTCCATACGCCCCTTCCTATGATGTTTTCGTGGGCATCCTCCTACATCTTCCTAAGGAATTCTCTTAAGTTGTCTTAATCAGACTTCCTCCTATAACACCATCCTAAAGCCCCCTCTTACGATATCTTCCTAAGGCATTCTATCGAGTATTGTTCTCAAGACTTTCCTTCAAGTATCTTCGTAAGACATCTTCCTGTGGGACCTCTCTATAATATCCTCCTAAGAAACCTTCCAAACGCCCCTTCTTCAGATGTCTTCGTGAGACACCCTCTTACGACATTTTCCTATGGGATCCTGTCAAGCAATCTTTCCAATACACACCCTCCTCAAGCATCTATATCAATTATCCTCCTTCGTCATCTTCCTAATTGAACTCCATAAAACATCCGCCTAAGAAACCTACCAAACGCAACGTCTTTAGTTGTCTTCATGAGGAATCCTCATATAAAGTTTCCTACAGCACCCTCCTAGACATCTTCCTAAAACGTTCTCTCAAAAAACCTTTACATGGCATCTCGATTCTAAAGTGTATTCCTAAAGCACCCTCTTTCGACACCTTTCTAAGGAATATATACCTTAGGCATCCTCATAAAGCACTCTCTTAGGGTATTTTCATAGGAAATTTTCCAATAACATTTTCGTAAAGCACCCACTTAAGACATCTTTCTAGGAGAAATACCTAAGAAAACTTCCTAAATTTCCCTCGTAGGGAGTATTACTATAACATGTTCCTAAGCCACCATCCGAAGTCGTCATCTTGAGACATCTGCCTAAAGCATTCTTCTAAGTCAGTCACACATACGAGTACGCGTACACATTCCAGTCAGCACTAAATATTATCAACATAAACGTCTCTACATATACTCTATAACAGTCCCGTACCAAAGCTACCGGCCAGATCAACACTAAATACTATCAACATAATCGTCCCTACATATACTCTATAACAGTCCCGTACCAAAGCTACCGGCCAGATCAACACTAAATACTATCAACATAATCGTCCCTACATATACTCTATAACAGTCCCGTACCAAAGCTACCGGCCAGATCAACACTAAATATTATCAACATAAACGTCTCTACATATACTCTATAACAGTCCCGTACCAAAGCTACCGGCCAGATCAACACTAAATATTATCATCATAATCGTCCCTACATATACTCTATAACAGTCCCGTACCAAAGCTACCGGCCAGATCAACACTAAATATTATCATCATAATCGTCCCTACATATACTCTATAACAGTCCCGTACCAAAGCTACCGGCCAGATCAACACTAAATACTATCAACATAAACGTCCCTACATATACTCTATAGGAGTCCCGTACCAAAGCTGCCGGCCATATTATCACTAAATATTATCAACATAAATGTCTATACATATACTCTATAGGAGTCCCGTACCAAAGCTACCGGCCAGATTAACAGAAGACTATGTGGCTTAGTGTAACAAGGAAAACAATCTAAACTCGGACCTATTTAAACGCTGCCGTTATTTTAAATTACAGATATTCAAGTTAATTATGTGGAAGAATTACGGAACCCCACAAAATGTTTACATTTGCATTTATTCCACGGCTTGGTTGCGTCAGTATTTTAATAGCCCTCATAAAAGTCCCTTTTCTATGATTTGAATTCTTGTGAAACTTTGCAACTTTAAAAACATTTCTTATGCAGCATTATATTGTTCACAAAATGAGTTTTTAAAATGGCTCAACTTAGTTTCAAAATAAGTGACCCTAGGTGCTTCTTTTCTGTCCTTACGTTTACTACTAAGATGGGTCATTTATTATTTACCTATAATATTTTTCAATTCCTCCACAGAGGTTAACGCCTATATTTATGGAACTGGCCTATCCTTGTATTACAACTCCGCTGTAGCATTTTAGTTCCACATCTGAGTATGATTAGTGTTGCTTAAAGTTGGAACATAATTTAACCGTCAACCCTCTTATAATGGTTCAACATTTAACCTCTGCCAGGACAGTATTTAGAATGTTTAATGGGATTCTTTGTATTTATATTATATTATATTCAAGCAATGCATAATGTTTACCGACTTTACTAAGCCCTAAATAAATCTATGGGTATTTCCATATGTCTTACTTTGGTTCCAAAAATCTCCAACAATCGCAAATTAACAAGTTATATTTGATACTAGTTATAAGGCGGTGCTAGAACGCCAAAAAAGGCGTGGTTACGTAAGGTATAAGAAGACCACGCCTTCACACAGCATAAATTGACGTGAATGATTGAGATTCACGGAAATGCGCCCATGAGAAGTACACCCTACGAAGAGCTCCTGCGTTCAGCCCACACTAAACGACGTAAGTGCAATAAACGACTGAAACTTGTCGATACTGAACGAATGGTGGAAGCACGTTGGCAATACTCACGGTTGCTGTTCCGTTTTAGGGACGTCACGTGCATCTACCTATCAGAATCTACGTTAATATTTTCACCATATTGTTTAGGAATAAATATTTAACAGTTGCTATTAAACTCGTGTTCACAAATACGTATATTTTTAGACTTATGCTTTAACAAGTTTATATAGAGGATATGAGTTAGTCTCTTTCCGTACAAACTTTTATATGTCTTACGTTCTTGTGTGCTTTTGTCTCTACTTTTCTATCTACGTACCTTGATCCTAACTATATCCACAGTCCTCTGTTATCCTTCGTTGGCAATAACACTCGTAGTGGCCGTCGCCTTGAAACTAGAAACGTAATAATTTCATTTTGTCCCAGGAGTTATATATTTATAAACAAATAAAACCTCTTTAAGCACAAAAACATTTTATTTGTGTTTTGATATTCTTTTCTATTGCAAGTAAACATTTTCAGACGAGGTTACTACAAGATTAACTCTTATAGTAAATGTAACTCTTGGTGCTAGTGTGAGAGTTAATATTGTAGTCATGTCCTCTGAAGATACCTACTTGCAATCGAAACGTACGTTAGGACATGAACAATACCTTTTGCACTCTTAGAGGTTTTATCTATTTATAATTCAAAATTACACCACAGTTGCTCCAAGTTATTACAGGAAATATATATTTTATAAATTCGTTATTATTATCTATTATTCTTAAAATACATTTCCCTGCCTAAGTTCAAACCTTAAGCCTTATTCCACAACTAAAGTCTCCTCAATAAGTGAGCACAAAACGCGTGTTTAAGTTTACATTAAGAATACAGAGATGCCGGCAAAGAGTATTTCTTTGCGATGATTGTATTAGCTGGCTGGAAGACCAAATTGCCAGGCAGGGATTTATTAACTTCTGCCGGGGGTCGCGCCCTCGAAAATTATGCATTGCCTTTGAAACAAGGGCGAAACCAATAATGCAGGCTTTGTCACGGAACTTTCCCTATAAATTATTCTGTTTAATTTAATTTGTAAACTTACATTTCTTGCCCTTGTTTTATTCAGTGCTTTATTGTTTTAGCTCTTACACAATTATAAAAATACAGGAAAAATATTAAATAACTAATTAGTAAATGTCAATCCTCTAAAACATTTTTTAAACAATGACCTAAAACTTTTTACCTTCAAAATTATTAAAACAAATTTAATCTAGAATATTTGTAGCATGATTATAAAAATACATTTATCATTTCATATTAATGGCTTATAAGAGCCTAATCATTAATTTAAACCTCATTTATAAGCTAAACTATTACATTCTATATCTCACCCATTATTAGTTTACTCAGTGACGACCAAAACACTTTTATCATTGATGGGCTTTATCAGTGTAATATCTGATGAAGACGACATGGTAGCCGAAACTAGTGTTCAGGGAGATTTTAATGCAATATTTTGGTATTTACTTTTGGCGAAGCGTCACCAATAGCTAAGCTCTTAACAATGTTTAACTTTTCTTAAACTTTCGATGTTTTTTATCACATTTAATAATGACTTAATTTTTGTAGGTAAATATTTCCTAATATGTAATTATAGGTATGTATGGGTGTTACTGTTTTGTATATTGTATTTTGAAAGTTGGAAATGTTTTATTCAATTTGAAGGTTTTTTATTTTAACAATTTACAGCAATATATTTTCTACAACAAACTTGTAATTACGATTTTTTGTTTCCATCTTGCACCTGAGGTAATAACCTTCACAGCTTAAATATATTTTATAAAATAAAAAAAAACTTTAACACTGGGTCATACACTAATGCCTGTTGCAGTATTTACGTTGTTCCTTTACTGAGGACCAACATTTCGAAAAATGTACCCCATTGTTTACTGAGACTGAATTGATATCTTGGTTGTTTTAGGTAACGTCGTGGGTGGAGAAACCTGAAGCAACCAAGAGGTCAGTTACGGTATGAGTTGACAACCAGACATATTGTCCAAACAGCTTGTCCTGATAACAAAAAAGTAAGTGTTACTATGGGTATTTGTCATTAATACCTATATTAATACCAGGCCAAGGGTTTAACTATATCCCAGTCACTCAAGTTGAAGATTAAATGAAGTAAAAAAATAAAAGAAACTTATTTTTTAAAGTAAAATTTTGTAACTTGAACTTTAAAATAGTAAACAAGCATCGCAATATGAATATCCAACAGTAATTAATACACAAAAGTTACCCTGGAGCTTATCAAGTTTGGCAACTTTGATATAGGGTTCGAACTTATAAGAAAGACCTTGGGATTTAAGACCTCAAAACTTTAGGTAAAACCACTTTGACACTTTTAGACCCTTCAGAGGTTTTAGCAAGTGACCTGTACCTAAGTTTTCTACAAGTAATTAAACATATAACCTGGCCTTACGAAGATTTACCCTGCCTTAAATTTGAAACGGTCTCATATAACTGTTTTTAACCTGAGCTAAGTGTAATAACCGGATATAATGGCACAAAAATAAAGTCGAAGTAACTATACTGATAGTTAAAGAGCCGCCGATGAAATTTCACCCGTAGCTTTTCTATGTTGTAGAACACAGCACGAAGAGACGGCCTCACAAATCTAGTACATGGCGCTAGAATTCGTGTTTGCGTGTCAGTATTTCCGATGTCTATTGATAATTGCCAATCATATGTCTGATAAAACAGAAATTTAACGCTTCGCACCAAGCTCCAACGGTACACACGATCTGATGGAATCATCTTGAAATCGTTCTATATGCTTTAAAAGTTGCATACTTTGTTTTGTAGCAGACGAGTGTATTTATGTGCATTTAGAAAGTGTGCCCTCACTTCTTTTTATTTAGTTGTTGCATTGTAGAAATCGTTATGTCTTTAAATAATAATGCAATATAAATACGTAGTTTTTTACACGGGGCGTAAGTTGGGTTATGTCCCTCTCTCTTTTCCCCCGGCCCTCTCCTCTCCCCATCTCTCCTCTCTCTCCCTGTCTTTCCCCCTCTCTTTTTATCCTTTTAAAACTCTCTCTCCCCTATCTCTCTCGGTCACTCTCTCTCTTATCGGTCTCCCTCTTTTCTTCTCTTCCCCTGTCACTTTCTCTCTCTCTTCCACGTCTCACTCTAATGTATCTCTTATTCTGTTTCCTCTGATTCTCTCTCTTTTACCTTTTCTCTACCCCTCTCTCTCCTCTTTCCTTCTTTACGAACTTTTGTACTTAAGCAGGAAGTCAAAAACCTTTGTACTCAAATAGAAATTCAAGAACTTTTGTAATCTAAGAGTCAGAACCCTGTATAGTCAAGTTGTGGACCACGAATATTTGCATTCACGTAGTAAGTCGTGAATCTTAGCACTCAAGCAGTAAATCAAGATGCTTTTTGTTATTTTTCTATTGACGAGGCAATTTCTTTGATAATTATAGGGAATTAAATATTACACTTTATTTAGTACAGCTGATGAATAATCTAAGACCATGATAAAAGAATAATAATTTGCACTATAAAGTATTATAGTACGGTCTATTGCAAATTAGGTATTGTTGAATTACTAATCTTTATATTTTTATTTTGGTTTTGGGTTAGTTGTCAGTTAATTACGATATTGCTATTGTATCGTGGAACTTTCCTTGTGATAAAATATTTGCGGTTTTATAACATTTATATATATATATATATATATATATATATATATATATATATATATATATATATATATATATATATATATATATATATATACTCAAATACATTATTTTATACACGAGTTGTAAGTTTGTTTTTATCCCTCTCTCTTTCTCTCAGCCCCTCTTCCTCTCCTCTTTCTTTCCCCCTGTATTGGTTTTCTCTCTCTTACCCCTTTTCTCTCGCTATCTCCCCCTTATTGATCTTCCCTCCCTATTCTCTCCTCCTCTCAATTCCTCTCTCCCATGTCTCTCTCTCTCTCTTTCACCATTTCTCTACCCCTTCTTCACTCTTTCTTAGAACGTTTTTTATTTAAGTTTAGTTCTCAAGTTGAAAACCAAGAACCTTTGTAATCTATGAGTCGGGACCCTTTGTAGTCAAATTGTGGATCTGAATATTTGTATTCACGTAGTAGGTCAAGAATACTGGTGCTCATGTAGTAAGATGAGAACATTTGTACTTAAATAATAAGTTGAGGATTCTTGTACTCAAGTAGTAAGTCGAGATTGTTTTTACTCAAGTAGTACGTCGAGAACGTTTGTAGTCAAGTAGAAAGTCAGGAAAATGTTTAGTCAAGTTGTTAGTCAAAAACGTCTGTACTGATTTAGTAAGTCCAGAACTCTCGTACTCAAGTAGTAAGTCGAGATTGTCTTTACTCAAGTAGTTCATCGAGAACGTTTGTAGTCAAGTAGAAAGTCAAGAATTTTTGTACTCAGCTGGTAGGTCGAGAACTTTTATAGTCAAGTAGAAAGTCAAGAAAATATTTAGTCAAATGTTTAGTCAAGAACGTCTGTACTGATTTAGTAAGTCGAGAACTCTTGTACTCAAGTTGTACGTCGAGAACTTTCATAGTCAAATAGTAAGTCAAGAACTTTTGTAATCAAGTTGTAAGTCAAGAGATTAAGTAGTCATAGAAATTCAGGAATGTTTGTAGTCACGTTGAGTCAAGCTTTTTAATACTCAAGTAGCAAATCTAGACCTTTTTTATTCTTTTTTTTTGGATAGGGCATTTTTTAGTAGCTGCCTTACCTTTAATGGTACTAAAATTGTCTTATTCGGCGTGGTCAAAGGTTAAACAACATTATATAATTGCAATTGGTTTGTTAAAATGAATTAAATATTAGACAATATTTAGTGCAAATAATCCAAGGCTATGATGAATAATCCAAGGCTATGATGAATAATCCAAGGCTATGATGAATAATCTAAGGCTATGATGAATAATCCAAGGCTATGATGAATAATCCAAGGCTGTGATGAATAATCCAAGGCTATGATGAATAATCCAAGGCTATGATGAATAATCCAAGGCTGTGATGAATAATCCAAGGCTGTGATAAATAATCTAAGGCTATGATGAATAATCCAAGGCTATGATAAATAATCCAAGGCTATGATGAATAATCCAAGGCTGTGATGAATAATCCAAGGCTATGATGAATAATCAAAGCCTATGATGAATAATCCAAAGTTATGATGAATAATCCAAGGCTATGATGAATAATCCAAGGCTATGATGAATAATCCAAGGCTATGATGAATAATCCAAGGCTGTGATGAATAATCCAAGGCTATGATGAATAATCCAAGGCTATGATGAATAATCCAAGGCTGTGATGAATAATCCAAGGCTGTGATAAATAATCCAAGGCTGTGATGAATAATCCAAGGCTGTGATAAATAATCCAAGGTTATGATGAATAATTGAAGGCTATGATGAATATTCCAAGGCTGTGATGAATAATCCAAGGCTGTGATAAATAATCCAAGGCTATGATGAATAATCTAAGGCTATGATGAATAATCCAAGGCTGTGATGAATAATCCAAGGCTGTGATAAATAATTCAAGGTTATGATGAATAATTGAAGGCTATGATGAATATTCCAAGGTTGTGATGAATAATCCAAGGCTATGATGAATAATCAAAGGCTATGATGAATAATCCAAAGCTATGATGAATAATCCAAGGCTATGATGATTAATCCAAGGCTGTGATGAATAATCCAAGGCTATGATGATTAATCCAAGGCTGTGATGATAGAATAATAATTTGCAATATTAAGTAATATAGTACGGTCTATTGCAAATCTACTTTCCTTCTAAATTATTCTGTTTAATTTAATTTGTAAACTGACATTTCTTGCCCTTGTGTTATTTAGTGCTGTATTGTTTTAGCTCTTACACAATTATAAAAATACAGGAAAAATATTAAATAACTAATTAGTAAATGTCAATCCTCTAAAACATTTTTTAAACAATGACCTAAAACTTTTTACTTTCAAAATTATTAAAATAAATATAATGTAGAATATTTGTACCATGATTATAAAAATACATTTATCATTTCATATTAATGGCTTATAAGAACCTAAACATTAATTTAAACCTCATTTATAAGCTGAACTATTGCATTCTATATCTCACCCATTATTAGTTTACTCAGTGACGACCAAAACACTTTTATCAGTGATGGGCTTTATCAGTGTAATACCTGATGAAGACGACATGGTAGCCGAAACTAGTGTTCAGGGAGATTTTATTGCAATATTTTGGTATTTACTTTGGACGAAGCGTCATCACTAGCTAAGCTCTTAACAATGTTTAACCTTTCTTAAACTTTAATGAATAATCCAAGGCTATGATGATTAATCCAAGGCTGTGATGATAGAATAATAATTTGCAATATTAAGTAATATAGTACGGTCTATTGCAAATCAGGTATTGTTGAATTACTAACCTTTTATTTTGTATTTTGGTCTTGGGTTAGTTGTCGGTTAATTATGATATTGCCATTGTATCATTGAATATTCCTTGTGGTTTTCAAAAAATATTTGCGATTTTATAACATATATATAATTTATATACAAAAATAATTTAAAACATTTCCACTATACAATTAGTTGTTTTTCCTTCAAACCAGGAAGTGTAAAATAAACGTATTGAAGCTAGCTTGAGGTTGTCTAGCATTATTAGAAACATCACTTTGTTCAAGCGTCGCGAGTGTTTCTGACGTCACTGTAATAACTGCAAATAGTAGCCAAGATACAAAGGGAAATAAAAACGTTAATAAAGTGTGACGGGAATTGATTAACTTGGGTGCTTTGCGTTTAATTAAGCGAACACTAGGCGAGAATGAACAGTAAACAGGCTAGGTGCTTCGCGGATGTATTATTCCCACTTCGGGGCTAGTGGCCATACTCTTTCTGCGTGTTTGTTCCTTTAACGTTTGCCGATGAAGGTCAGGTGCGAATGTAATACATGAGAAATGGACCGAACGGCGACAAAGAGGGTCTTAATTGTAGACGAAGGTCCTCACTTTGTAAAAACGTTGTTAATGGATTTCTTCAGTTGCATCGCTACCTTTACATTATTTAAAAAAAAATTTAAACTAAAGTGCAACAATAATACATAGCTTAATAGTGACATCACAATAATGAATGTTCTTTATGCTTGTTATGAGCAAGTGAATTAGGGTCGAGGGTACGTTTGTGAATGATGACGTCATAGAATCATATGGTCAAGAATTATTTTACTCTGCGACATATTATGAAGTTTTTATTTTTTTATAGCGGAACATTAATCTATTTTGTTGGATACATCCCAAATTTTAAAGCTTTAGAGTGAGGTATAATAGTATAAAAAACTATAACACATGATTTATTTTCACAGACAACCTTACAAAAACAATATTTAGGCCCGGTCCCAGACGTAATGTCTTCTTTTGATCTGGACTTAAAATGTTATTTATTGAAGTTAATAATATATAATAGTTTTTAAAGATTTTTCAAAATGTTTGATTATTATTTTCTAATTTTATCTAGTTACCATATCTATGTTTTGGATGGGATTTTTTGTTTAAATCATTCAAACCCTTGAGAAAATGTTTTTAAAAATATGTTCCAAAAACGTGCATGATTTAAAAAACATATTATTGATACTGTAACTGTAATGTATAATCATACGAATAATTTAGAATCCTTCATTATATAACAAATACAGGCTTTAACTAGGAGAACATGTGTATACACAGCACACACACCATACAAACAACACGGAGTTGTATGAGCGATTTAACTTCAGTGATGACGGCTATGAAATTACGGCAAGATAAAAATGAAAAACGCTTAGCATATTAAATAGCCACTTCTAACGTGTCTACTTAATCATGTATCCATTTGGATTGTGTCTAATTATTCATGTATCTACATAGAATCAATCTAATTAATCATATATTCGTTAAGAATCTATTTAATTAATCAGATATAAACTTATGATCATCTAATTGTTTAAATATCCACTTATAATGCGTCTAATAAATGATATACACTTAGAATGTATTTAACTAATCAGATATCTTACTTATAATGCATTTACCCACTTAGAAAGCGTCTTATTGTTTAAACATTCACTTATATTGCATCTAGTCAATGATATACACTTAGAATGTATTTAATTAATCAGATATCTTACTTATAATGCATTTACCCACTTAGAAAGCGTCTTATTATTTAAACATTCACTTATATTGCATCTAGTCAATGATATACACTTAGAATGTATTTAACTAATCAGATATCTTACTTATAATGCATTTACCCACTTAGAAAGCGTCTTATTGTTTAAACATTCACTTATATTGCATCTAGTCAATGATATACACTTAGAATGTATTTAATTAACCAGATATCTTACTTATAATGCATTTACCCACTTAGAAAGCGTCTTATTATTTAAACATTCACTTGTAACGCGTCTAGTTATTTAGATATCCACTTAGAAACCGCCTAACTAATTAGAAATCCACGTAGAATATGTCTATTTAATCAAATATCCATTTAAGGTGCATCTAATTGTTCACATATTCACTTAGAAAGCGTTTAGTTAATCATATGTTCTCTTATGATGCGTATAATTATTCAGATATGCCTTTAGGATCTCTGTAACTAATCACATATCCACTTAAAGTGCATCTAAGTGTTCATATATCCACTTAGAAAGCGTTTAGTTAAGCATATGTTCTCTTATAATGCGTATAATTATTCAGATATGCACTTAGAAAGCGTTTAATTATTTCGATATCCAGAGTGAAGTTTTCATTCTCTCAACTATTGTTGAAGTTATAAGTTATTTATGCTAGTTTTGTTTAATAAAATTTGTTACAGGAAGTAATGGTCCCTGATTGGTTAAGAATAGGTTCTGTTTTAGAAAACTTTAATATTATAGCGCTGCCGCATGGCACAAGCCTCGCCCCTTTGTGTTCGCGTGACGAGGATGGTAAGGCAAATTGTTTTCACCTTAAGGTGCTTAGTGTCACGCCATTGGATCTTCAGCCATGTAATGCATTCAGTGTACAGTATATTGCTATGGATTTACACTCGAAACTGTATCAGACAAATTACATTTAACAAGTTTTTAGACTGAAATATAATTTGATTTCAGTTATAAGAATGCTTCACTCTTAGTAAAGGATTTCCTCCGCCTAAGGACTAACATTTTCTTAGGAAAGTTAAATTTTTGTTTTACTTAAAATTGAATTTCATAAATTAGAAGCATAAAGCGTTTTTCCGTATCAATTTCTGTCAACTCAAACACTGAGAGGGGAAAATAAAGTTAAGGCAGTGTGGTTGCGTCACTGATGACCGCGGCTGTATTTACAGAATGGGAACAATGGCTCTCAGGACATTCCCTCAATATTTCCTGTAAACTCTACACTCCGGAAGGTGTGGTGCTTCACTCTACTATTTAAATGTGTAAACAAAATGGAGGTACGAATGTGCAAGGTTGCGCTGTTGTTACAAAACTTTGCATAGCTGACACTTTACCCTCAAAAGTGTTTAAATAATTTTATTCTGTAGAAACATTCTGTCGCATATCGGCCGTGATTGTCCTCCGGTCACTACTTCTATATGAATAATATTAATAGTAATAAATTTGGCATTCAGTGTGAGTAACCGACAGAAGTGAAGCCTTCGTTTGTGCAATGTAGTTAATACATGATTTAATAGTGTCTAGTTATTAGAAAACCTTATTTTAACTATGGAGCATGTTTTAATTGGTAGCGTCTATATATAATAATTATTTTTATTTAGGAATGCTACGGGTCTTAGTTTGTTTCATGAATATATTAAAGGATATGAATAAAAGTAGGCTAATGGGGTTCTAGAACAAAACGTTTTACAGCGGTCACGTTTGTTTAGTTAATAAGCAATAAGTACATAGTAACCTAAGCCCTGACAGTTAAAGTATAGTCTATATGCAAAAAAAAGAAACACAAAGTCGACGGAAGAGATTATTCAGTCACCTAATATTTATATAGTAGTCTCGAAAATACGACTCCCGATTCTCTGATCTGAGCTGCCGTAAAATTCAAGCCCTTTTTCTATTTGACCTTTTTTTTTAATCTATTTAAAGGGGAATGAGTCAGGTTTCCAAGAAATATTTATATCAATACGATATTTTTCTTCCTCCCTGTTGTTTAGCATTTAGTTCACTAGGGTTCTACAGATTGGTGTGTTACCTAACTTCATTAGTTGTGTTTGAATGTCCTTATCAGTTATGTTTGAATCTCCTTATCAGTTATGTTGAGATGTCTGACAGAAGGTCGATGCGTCATAATTACCTCTCTTTATTTACGCTGTAAGATCGGGAAATATACCTTAGTAAGAACAAATGTCTAGTATGGTGTGTGACAAATCAACAAATAAACTCTCATGAAGCAAACAAATAAATCAAACTATGAAGACTGGATATAAGCGGTTCTACTGTCTTAGGGTTCATTAAAACTCGGATGTTTTCTAATGCACAGGAACTTACTGTTTTTAGTAATCCGAGAGTTCTCGGTCCCATTCACCTTGAATTGTCAAGTTCTGCTATATATATATATATATATATATATATATATATATATATATAAATATATTCTAGAAAAAAGCTACGTAATTTTACCGATACTAAAGGTTATTGATATTTCTTTCACCCTTAGTCCAGATATGATCCCAATTTTCTCATCTATTTTTGTGCGACCAGTTTTATAAATTTATTTTATTTATTTTGCTATCTGAGTTTTAATTGTTTTGTTGCATTATTAGTTCTCTTTCGTTAGAAGTTTTTTTTTACAACTATAATTAAGTAATTAAAAGTCCTAATTAGTCTAATGCACAGGACCTTGTTTCCGTGTAATGCAAGGGGTCTTAGCCCCATTGACCTCGAATTATATATTTCTATTCTGCAAAATAAACTACATAACTTTGCCGATACTAAAGAGTATTGATATTTCTTTCTAAAACACCCTCAGGCCAAATACGGCCGTAATGTTCACATCCATTATTGTGTGACCATTTTTATAAATTTATTCTATTTATTTTACTTTTTGAGTTTTGATTGTGTTATTGCGTTCTGTTTCTTTATAAGTTGTGTTTTACAATTATAATTAGTTTAATTATTTTTAATATAATTGTAACAATAAATAAAACTACATTTTAATACATTATTTGCTGGAAACGGCAGTTAAATATTTTCAGTTACGTATGAGTTTAAATAATTTCCATTACTTTTACCCTTATCTAAATTACAATATTTAATAAATTATTCCCCTAATAAATATATATTAAAATCCACTTAACCAACATTTTATTTTGCAAATAATAGCTCTTATGTGTCTAAAATAGTAACCAGGTCCAATGCTCTCTGTTGGGAACATAACTTAAGCCTTCTTTCTCGGTTTCAGTAGTTTTGGGGTTGTGCCAGGGAAAACATACATTTTATAAAACATCTACAAGGCTCGCTGTTCCATGAACCGTTAATCTCCATCTTTTCCCTAAGGCATTAAAATCACTAGGTTCATTCCAATTTAAAACACACGATTCATACGGTCATAATTCTGGTGATGTGAAAATTGTTCATCTCATTCAGTAAATGAGATTAAATTTATTTAATTAAATCGGAAACTAAATATATGTTCAAATTATTACTTATTTTAAAATTTATATTGGATTTTAAAAAAACACGCCTGCTTCATTATGGCCAATAAAAAGCAATGCGGATTAGTTTTGAACCATTGTTGTAAGTTACGATTCCATAGAGAGGAATCTTAAAAAAAAATGTTAGTGGGGGTGGACGCAAAATTTTTAATGGAATATTTATGCGGTAATATCCAAAGGACGCATTTATTAGAACCCTTTTGATTAGAGGTTGAAAAAATAACGGAATAAAAATTGTATTTTTGCAATAAATTGAAATCTTTGCTTCAAAAAACGCGCCCAAAGAGGTTTTCAGGTAAAAATTGCAATAAAAATACAAAACTCATTATCAATATAATAAATAATTGTAGTAAGATTTATTTAACCTTCAAACACACGCGCCGGGGTGTAAAGCACCCCACACCATTCATTTCTCTCTGAGGCGACTCCAAAAAATTTTTGCTCTCGCTCCCCTCCTAGGTAGTTGTTTTTCACTTCTTCCTCCACACAGTCACTCAAGGTCAACCCGTTGTGGCGTACCAGTCATTGTGTTTACATCGTTGTTTTAAGTGCGGGGTGAATTCGACCCCGCGCGTGTGTTCTCGTCCAAAAATTTTTGTTGGTACATTTTTAAGTTATTGTTTTTTAATTAGAATAATTTTTTAGTGTGAGTCTTTTATTGGTGTTTAACATATTTATTTATCTTTTTTGTTGTAATTTTGTCTTTTTGTCATAAAAAAAATTAAAATTCTGGGTCAAGAACTTTCAAAACCCCATATTGCAACAAGAGCCTTACTGCCAGGACTACCTTTGCATATAAAAGCAGGTGTGAAGCACATAAGTGGTGTTGAGGAAACTCGAGAAAGAAAAATTAAAGACGTTCTGGACGATGCAAAGTTTGCCCGCGGCAAAAAGACCAAAAGACAACCACTTCATGCTGCAACTGCAACAAATTACTTTGTAGGGAACATTCCTTTATATACTGTGAAGAATGTGCACCTGAATAAAAATACATTTTGAAAATATTAATTTAAAAAAATATCTTTACTTTTTTAAAATTTTTTGACTTCTTAATTTGGACTGAACTAATGTTTACTTCTAAACCAATACTTCTGTACACAGTTATGAATTTAGCTAATTTTTTTCACCTAATAAAATGTGTATATTTTTTGAAATATTTTATTCCAATGTAAAAAGTTATTTACTAATGTTTACTTGTCTAAATATGAAGTAAATTGCATAGTAAAAAGAATTATTTTTCATTATGACCAATAATTTTAAATTTTGAGTGTAGCAAATTTTGACGATTTTCAAGCTGAATTTACATAATTTTTTTTCAAATAAACATATTGTCGTATTTATGTTGTCTAACTTTTTGAAAAGTCCTCTAAAGAATCTAGCCATTACAACTTACTAAAATGTATGAATAAATGTCTAATTTTAATTTGAAAAAAAAGTTACAATTTATAAAGTCAATTTAAGTGCATTTAGACTAAATTACTACAAAAAAAATCTACAAGTGATACACCCATAAAAATACTATAAAACGTTTTATAAACAACAACATTCACACACACAATTTTATAAAGATGAAAATTTAGTGATAATTAACTTTTTTTTAAGATAAGAAATGGGGTGGAAAATACCCCGCGCGTGTGTTTATGTCCGAGTAGTTGGCGCGTGTGATTGAAGGTTAAATATAAATAAGTATTATATTAACATTATAGGGTTAATAACATTACAACATAATAGGTGGCAATACATAAAGTAATACAACCTATGCGTTAAAAATCAGCTGTTGTACGAAATCATATGTTATCACTTAATTAAAGCTGGCAATTGTAGGGATATATTGCGTTTGAACAGCTATATAGATGCGCTAGATCGTGACGATATTAGCGTGACCAGATTTAAGATTTGTCCTCGTACATTTTTCCTGAACAATCACGAAAAGAATTATTCACTTCAATAGCTAAACCTTAAGCTGTTATTGTGGTACGACTGCTTTACACGTTTTTATTTTACATTCGTTGCGTTACCTGTGAGCTAGCATGATTATATTGTCCCATACGGAAAAATGATAACTAAAATCCCATGTTTTTCAATGAATTCGTAAAAATGTTGGTTTTTATTCATGAAGTATGACGGTATTTTTGTAAATTCTGTTTGGTTGTTATTTAAAATAAATAACAACAATGAGTATGAGAGACAGAACAAAACTTCTCCTCTGGATATGGGGCCAACACGCGCTTCGACCGAAAGGAAAACAGAACTAAATATATTAATATATAAATAAATAAATATATATATATCGTGCCAAGGTTTAGTTTAAGCGGGGCTAAATGTGACATAATTGAATCATTTCAATGGTTTGGCAGCAGGCTTGAACATGAACATTCTATGACAACCTTTACTAACTTGGTGTTGCTGGAGTACCCAATACTGGTTACCTGGTTGGCTATCTATGTATATGATGCTTTGGCATATCATTGTGTTTCTATAAAGTAAACAAAAGAGGTAAATAGATAGATAGAGAGAAAGAGTCAGATAGAAAAAGACACACAGCCAAACCAAGAAAGAGAGAAATAGAGAGAGAAAATAGAGACAAAAAGAAAAAGACAGACTGCGAGGGAACAGACAGAGAGTGACACATACAGATAAAGAGACAGAGAGAGAGAGAGAGGGAGAGAGAGAGAGCGAGAGAGAGAGAGACGGAAGAGAGAGAGGAAGAGACAGATAGGCAGGGAGGCAGACGGACCGAAAAATAGACTGAGAGGTAGAAATATAGGGACAATGACAGACAGAGAGAAAACGAAATACGGATATAGAGAGAGAGGCAGAGAAAGAGATAAAAAAAAGAGAGAGAGAGAGACAGACAGACAGACAGAGACAGAGACTTTCAGATAGAACGTTTGAGCGCATGCGTGTGAAACAGTTTGTTGCAGTTTGTAACATTCTGCTTTATTTTTAACAATAGAACAAGCTGTATTACTTCAGC
Organism: Prosapia bicincta; assembly: GCA_036971475.1. Classification (NCBI taxonomy): domain Eukaryota; kingdom Metazoa; phylum Arthropoda; class Insecta; order Hemiptera; family Cercopidae; genus Prosapia; species Prosapia bicincta. The sequence continues at coordinate 282,409,840 of JBAIZL010000005.1, read as the reverse complement.
ACTTATTGCTTCAGTTTGCTGACATTCAGTTGAGTAACTTTATAAATAAACACAAATTCTTTTATTTTCGTGTCCAATGAATCATCTGACTACATACTTGGTTCAAATTTTGTTTTTCTTTTTTGCCTTTCATAGAAATGTGTGCTTGAAAAGACAAGCAATCTTTCCAAAAGACAATATTAAAATCGGTCCAAAACGATAGAACCAAGATATTTCTATTTATGAATGCCATGTTTTGCTTTGAAAAGTTATGAACTCTGTAAGAACATATAATAACCAACACAATACAATATTGTCTCTAAAATTGTAGAACTTTACTTTTTCAGGTATTTTAATTCAATGTACGAGTCATGACTTTGTATTACGGTGGGAACATAAAGTTTTAAATAAACGTTTTCGGGATAAATGTTAACAATAGGGTTATGTTTTATTTAGTACATATTGTCTTATATATAGGATATAACATATTTTAGAGTATTGTTAAATATTCATAGATGTTATTGGGTCCACTCAAGAATCTTCCCGTCAAAGAGGTAGAAAGACATTGAGAAAGGGGAACCAACTGAATTTAACCGGCACATATCGTGTTATATATAGTTGTAACGCAATGCTGTCCAGGGGGGCAACTGGAAGAAAGGCACTGCAACAAAACATAATAATTATAAAATTATTTACATTACGAATAAACACATTAGGGTGTTATGTTTGTGAAAGAGAAATATGTAGTCTTTTTTAAAATTTTCTACCCTAAGCCAACGGAAGGTTAGATAGGCAGAAAATGTATTCGTTATATATTAGCAAGACGAAAATTTTTAAAATAAGAATCGATGTTTTAAAGTATTGTGTTATTTGGAATTTACATCCAATTTTATGTTTTTTATTTCAACATGTATTATTATATTTTTTAATTTTATCTTTTAAAAACCATGCATTAATTTTATAACTTCGAAGTAGAATAGAAAATCTGGCAAAGACAGCACAATTTGCAAACGTTTGTTGTTAAATCCAAACCCGGCGTTTCACGTCTGTTAATTCTTAAATTCTATAAAGAAATGCGTAGAAAACATTTTTATTGTATTTCAAAAGCCGGATTTAACGGTGATTTAACGGTTATTCATAACTTTAGAGTTTAAATAAAATTTATGCGTGAAAATAGAGGCAAAACATTTAAAAAAGGTCATTTCACTTGTTTCTTGGTAGTGTGGGATGGTTTTCGTCGACTACGTAATTAAGGTTTTGAAGGAATATACTATTTTCTGTGATGTGTTGTAGATTCCAATGTATTATGTAAAGTGTATTTTGCCGCGGCTGAACCCACTTTTCTTCATCGCTAGGGCATTGCCCTTGATCACGTTCCGCCTCCCTATGAAACGTAACCACATTCATGCCTTTTGCACGTTAGTTGTTTCTGGTGATGATGACTACTGTAGGGCTGAAACGCCTTAAATCATAATATGACGCTACCCGACTTACCAGATCCTGGTACCTGTGTTGTGTCGAGCGTGATTTTCCAGTGGATAAATCCCTGAACTTTATTTAGAAACCAACCTAAATGTTCAATCAAAATTATGTGATAACATATTTAGTAATTTTTGTTTACATATAAACTCAACTTACTAATTGGCTATTGTAGGAATAATACATACAAATCTTTATTCTAGCTTGATTTGAAATTTTGACTTTTGCTCTTGTTGGTGGTTGGAAAAATTACAGAAATTTTATATATTTGATTACCACAGTATAATAATAACTTTAAACATTTATTCTGCCAACATGATTTATTTAAATTGAAAATAAAATATAAAAGTAAAATCTTTTCTTGTAAATATGTTATAAAAATTTTATAGAATGTTATAAAACTTATAGAAAACGTTTTCTATGTTTCATAAACTTGACATAAGTTATTATTTAATTTGAAATAAACATAATGTTCTTAGAATTCTGGCAGAAGGTTCATCAACTATATTGGTGACACTAACAATTATAGTACTTTAACATTTGTTGTTACTTGACATTTTGGTTTTTTATACTTAAAATTTCACAAATAAAATGACATACACATTCAATTACAACATGGTAATAAGTTATACAAATTATTTTGTGTCCATAAATATATTTCTAGAAGTATTAGGCGATATTACTTCCTAATGAATTTATTTTAATTTATATTTGTGCGCCAAAACTCCTTTGCAATCATATTTTTACAAAACACAAATTTATAATAATTTCACTTTCACAATAATTGCATCCTGGTTGCTTAATACATTTAATATGCACTCAAAATAAGTTACATGAACTTGAGTATTTCCTTATTTATTTTTTATTTTCTTTATGCATTTTGCATTCTAATACTTTAGCTGAATTAAACTAATTTATGTTACAAATGATTTCAAAAACATTTTCTGTTTTAACTAGCTTTTGTCAATTTTAGTATTATTTTTGAAAATTAAAACTGGCATTCTATATAGAATTTCTCTCATTCTATTACCACGACTTATATTTCTGTTTTACCGTTTCAAAAAAACTTCTTGTATATATATATATATATATATATATATATTTAACTATCAATAATCAATAAATTATCAAAGTTTTACTTAAACAGGTCTTAATTTAATAAATTTAATAAATGTTTATATAGCTATCAATATTCTGGCTTGTCCCAAAAACTTTCACCGTGGTATTCCTCTTGTACCTTGTTCTTGGGTCGAAAACTCCTCCGGTGCTCCCTGGGGATGGAATTTCTTCGGTAGTGATCGGTTTAAGAGCCACCTTTAAAACTGTTTCTAATTTAATAAACTACATTATAAAATTTCAAGTTCGAATCACGGACGTTTTTATCAAAACATTCTCCACTTCCATCTTTGGCTAGATTTGGGTTTTAGCCACGGACCGAGCGTGTTCTTAGCGTACAAATCCCGCCAAGAGAGTAACTTTTCCGTCCCCCTGATCAGGCATCCCCTCCTTTTTCCTGGCTATAGCTTTCGACTACATGTAAGCTACCGTTTTCTCGTTCCACTTGCTCGTTTTTGTACTTTTGCTATATCTATTCCTTGTGGTTTAAGAATTTAATATTTTTTACCGTTTCACACTTTTAGCTTCTGTTAGAAACTCAATGTTGTAAAAGTTGTAAAAGTCCCGCACTTGACACTTTAATAGTTTTGGGCCAATCTAGTAACCATTTACGATATTATTTAATTACAATTACGTTATTAATTACAATTGTATTAATTACAATTGCTTTAAAAACATTATTATTATATAATATTATTTTATTGTTAAGAATGCTCTATGAAAAAAATATATTTTCCGCTTACTTAGAATCTTGTAGATTTTCATTACATACTTTTATTTTTAATTTTTTTCCTAACGTAAATAAAAACAATTTTATTTTAACTTTGAATAAAAATAAAATTATTTTCTTAAACTAAAAACCTTTTCTTTATAAATCAAGCCTGTCGAATTTGCGAGCCCGCTGTTTGTTTGAATAGGCAGATAAGTGGCCTTAAAACACCTCTGGCTTTGCTCGTTACACATCTTCCAGTTGATTTATTTAATTTTTTTCCTAACGTAAATAAAAACAATTTTATTTTAACTTTGAATAAAAATAAAATTATTTTCTTAAACTAAAAACCTTTTCTTTATAAATCAAGCCTGTCGAATTTGCGAGCCCGCTGTTTGTTTGAATAAGCAGATAAGTGGCCTTAAAACACCTCTGGCTTTGCTCGTTACACATCTTCCAGTTGATTTATTTAATTTTTTTCCTAACGTAAATAAAAACAATTTTATTTTAACTTTGAATAAAAATAAAATTATTTTCTTAAACTAAAAACCTTTTCTTTATAAATCAAGCCTGTCGAATTTGCGAGCCCGCTGTTTGTTTGAATAAGCAGATAAGTGGCTTTAAAACACCTCTGGCTTTGCTCGTTACACATCTTCCAGTTGATTTATTTAATTTTTTTCCTAACGTAAATAAAAACAATTTTATTTTAACTTTGAATAAAAATAAAATTATTTTCTTAAACTAAAAACCTTTTCTTTATAAATCAAGCCTGTCGAATTTGCGAGCCCGCTGTTTGTTTGAATAAGCAGATAAGTGGCCTTAAAACACCTCTGGCTTTGCTCGTTACACATCTTCCAGTTGATTTATTTAATTTTTTTCCTAACGTAAATAAAAACAATTTTATTTTAACTTTGAATAAAAATAAAATTATTTTCTTAAACTAAAAACCTTTTCTTTATAAATCAAGCCTGTCGAATTTGCGAGCCCGCTGTTTGTTTGAATAAGCAGATAAGTGGCCTTAAAACACCTCTGGCTTTGCTCGTTACACATCTTCCAGCTGATTTATTTAATTTTTTTCCTAACGTAAATAAAAACAATTTTATTTTAACTTTGAATAAAAATAAAATTATTTTCTTAAACTAAAAACCTTTTCTTTATAAATCAAGCCTGTCGAATTTGCGAGCCCGCTGTTTGTTTGAATAAGCAGATAAGTGGCCTTAAAACACCTCTGGCTTTGCTCGTTACACATCTTCCAGCTGATTTATTTAATTTTTTTCCTAACGTAAATAAAAACAATTTTATTTTAACTTTGAATAAAAATAAAATTATTTTCTTAAACTAAAAACCTTTTCTTTATAAATCAAGCCTGTCGAATTTGCGAGCCCGCTGTTTGTGTGAATAAGCAGATAAGTGGCCTTAAAACACCTCTGGCTTTGCTCGTTACACATCTTCCAGTTGATTTATTTAATTTTTTAAATAATATTTTAAGGATTTTGTATATTATGCAAAATCTACTACTTTGAGACAGATTTGACGGTCTCAGTTTGTAACATCCCTCCCACAGTGCAGGAGTATAGTAAATCCCTTGTAACGATTCCCCTTTACTTAGGATGGACAAGAAGAATCCTCACAATTATGTCTAACGAACATTTAAAACATCAAAAATCCAAAAGCTAAGTCAAATGTTACAATACATAATCAAGACACACTGCACATACATATCAAGATCTATACAAATAGAGATACTAAATACATCATCAATAAAATGAATAAACTAAACGCAAAAGAAAACTGGGAAATATACAAACACTAACCACTAACACACCCACAATGAAACACTATATTTTTGGATATGAAATAAACGTCTCTCGGAAGACAGCACCCAATAGAACACAAAAACACCACAGATTGACAACAATACAATACACCTGAGCACAAAGTCGGATCCGTAACACTGGACAATGTACGAACCATGTGCGAAACACGTCTGCTGAGAAATATTAGTAGGCGTGCATAATTGCCTCGTTAAATAGATAAATAAGTGCTCATCTACAAAACCTGACGATTCACAGCCCACCTAGTGCAAGTATTATCATTAAAATAAAAAACAAACATAATTGCTCGAATTAAAGAATTTAGTGCCTTGAACTAACCTCTTTGCGACCCAAAGATGGGAAAAAAGAGCTGTTAACCATCATTGCTAGAAGTAATACCAACAGACACAGGAGCTTCATGTTGTATAATCAGTGTTGCCAACTGTAGTACTAGAAACGTTTTGTTTTGTGCCAATAATGGAGGCTTAAATACTAATATTTATCGGGAAAACAATTAGAAAAGTTAATTACCACATCCAACTTTACGCCGTGTGCACAAACATAGTTATGAATGATTGGAAACCATTAAACGCGTTTCCAAAACCGTGACTATCGTAATTATAGCGGAAAACGATTCATTCTTTATATCGCAGAAGGTTGCACCAAACCTTCACCATTTAAATCTAATTATACATCATCGTTTAGTTTCCATTTTGCGAAAACTTCAACATTTATTTATTTCTCATATATCCTTAAGACTCCATGGTAAAGAAAGCTTATGGGAAATCCACAATACCGTTGCGGGGAATTCTTTTGAGGAGGAGCTAGAAATGTACCCAGACAAAATGGTGGAGACATTTAAAAATAATAATAACCTTGCACGATTGTGTGTCACTTAGTAATAAAAGTAAAACTGAAATACAAAATTCTGGCTCACACTAACTCTTTATATTCCCAAAACTGGATGTAAAAAACGAAGTTTATTATTTGATTTCTCACTAAAAATGAATAAACTGCAAGTTCTTGATTATTATATCAGTTCAGTTCAGTATCACAATGGATAGTTCTGTTTAATAGCACGGAGGGTATTTCTAGAGCTATATGCCTTAGTCAACTCCTAGAAGGGTGGTGGAAAGATGGCATCTACCCTACTTGGTATCGTCATGTGCAACCTACAGTAACCATGTATGTACCCCAATATGTTACACACCTCATGTTATGATTACCTATGGTGCTAATGCTAACCGTAAGTTCTGTTCTCAGATTCTAGAGCTATACGCCTTAGTAAACTCCTAGAAGGGCGATAGAAAGATGGCATCTACCCTACTTGGTATCGTGATGTGCAACCTACAGTAACCATGTCTGTACCCCAATATTTCACACACCTCTTGCTATGCTTAACTATGGTGCTACCGGCAAGCATACGTTCTGTTCTCAGATTCTAGAGTTATACGCCTTAGTAAACTCCTAGAAGGGCGGTAGAAAGATGGCATCTACCCTACTTGGTATTACCCTACAGTAACCAGGTCTGTACCCCAATATGTCACAAACATCATGTTATGATTACCAATGGTGCTATAGCTAACCGTAAGTTCTGTTCTCAAATTCTAGAGTTATACGCCTTGGTAAACTCCTAGAAGGGCAGTAGAAAGATGGCATCTGCCCTACTTGGTATTACCCTACAGTAACCAGGTCTGTACCCCAATATGTCACACACATCATGTTATGATTACCAATGGTGCTATAGCTAACCGTAAGTTCTGTTCTCAAATTCTAGAGTTATACGCCTTGGTAAACTCCTAGAAGGGCAGTAGAAAGATGGCATCTGCCCTACTTGGTATCGTCATGTGCAACCTACAGTAACCAGGTCTGTACCCCAATATGTTACACACCTCATGTTATGATTACCAAATTTTGCTAATGCTAACCTTAAGTTCTGTTTTTAGATTCTATAGTTATACGCCTTAGTAAACTCCTAGAAGGGCGGTAGAAAGATGGCATCAACCCTACTTTGTATCAACTTACAGTAACCAGGTCTGTACCTCAATATGTCACACACCTCATGTTATGATTACCAATGGTGCTAATGCTAACCGTAAGTTCTGTTCTCAGATTCTAGAGTTATACGCCGTAGTCAACTCCTAGAAAGGCAGTAGAAAGATGGCATATACCCTACTTGGTATCGTCATGTACACCTACAGTAACCAGGACTGTACCCCATGTTACACACCTCTTGCTATGCTTAACTATGGTGTTACCGGGAACCGTAAGTTCTGTTCTCAGATTTTAGATCTATACGCCTTAGTAAACTCCTAGAAAGGCGGTAGAAAGATGGCATCTGCCCTACTTGGAATCGTGATGTGCAACCTACAGTATCCAGGTCTGTACCACAATATGTCACACACCTCATGTTATGATTACCAATGGTGCTACCGGCAAGCATACGTTCTGTTCTCAGATTCTAGATCTATACGCCTTAGTAAACTCCTAGAAAGGCGGTAGAAAGATGGCATCTGCCCTACTTGGAATCGTGATGTGCAACCTACAGTAACCAGGTCTGCACCACAATATGTCACACACCTCATGTTATGATTACCAATGGTGCTACCGGCAAGCATACGTTCTGTTCTCAGATTCTAGATCTATACGCCTTAGTAAACTCCTAGAAGGGCAGTAAAAGATGGCATATGCCCTACTTGGTATCGTGATGTGCAACCTATAGTAACCAGGTCTGTATCCCAATATGTCACACACCTCATGTTATGATTACCAATGGTGCTATAGCTAAGCGTAAGTTCTGTTCTCAGATTCTAGAGTTATACGCCTTAGTAAACTTCTAGAAGGGCAGTAGAAAGATGGCATATACCGTACTTAGTATCGTCATGTACACCTACAGTAACCAGGTCTGTACCCCAATATGTCACACACCTCATGTTATGATTACCAATGGTACTAATGCTAACCGTAAGTTCTGATCTCAGATTCTAGAGTTATACGCCTTAGTAAACTCCTAGAAAAGAAGTAGAAAGATGGCATATACCCTAATTGGTATCGTGATGTGCAACCTACAGTAACCAGGTCTGTACCAGAATATGTCACACACCTCATGTTATGATTACCGATGGTGCTACCGGCAAGCATACGTTCTGCTCTCAGTTTCTAGATTTATACGCCTTAGTAAACTCCTAGAAGGGCGGTAGAAAGGTGGCATCTGCCCTACTTGGTATCGTCATGTGCAACCTACAGTAACCTGGTCTGTACCCCAATATGTTACACACCTCATGTTATGATTACCAATTTTGCTAATGCTACCCTTAAGTTCTGTTTTTAGATTCTAGAGTTATACGCCTTAGTAAACTCCTAGAAGGGCGGTAGAAAGATGGCATCTGCCCTACTTGGTATCGTCATGTGCAACCTACAGTAACCAGGTCCGTACCCCAATATGTTACACACCTCATGTTATCATTAAAAATTTTGCTAATGCTACCCTTAAGTTCTGTTTTTAGATTCTAGAGTTATACGCCTTAGTAAACTCCTAGAAGGGCGGTAGAAAGATGGCATCTACCCTACTTGGTATCAACTTACAGTAACCAGGTCTGTACCTCAATATGTCACACACCTCATGTTATGATTACCAATGGTGCTAGTGCTAACCGTAAGTTATGTTCTCAGATTCTAGAGTTATACGCCGTAGTAAACTCCTAGAAGGGCAGTAGAAAGATGGCATCTACCCTACTTGGTATCAACTTACAGTAACCAGGTCTGTACCTCAATATGTCACACACCTCATGTTATGATTACCAATGGTGCTAATGCTAACCGTAAGTTATGTTCTCAGATTCTAGAGTTATACGCCGTAGTAAACTCCTAGAAGGGCAGTAGAAAGATGGCATATACCCTACTTGGTATCGTCATGTACACCTACAGTAACCAGGACTGTACCCCATGTCACCCACCTCTTGCTATGCTTAGCTATGGTGTTACCGGGAACCGTAAGTTCTGTTCTCAGATTCTAGAGTTATACGCCATAGTAAACTCCTAGAAGGGCAGTAGAAAGATGGCATATACCTTACTTAGTATCGTCATGTACACCTACAGTAACCAGGTCTGTACCCCAATATGTCACACACCTCATGTTATGATTACCAATGGTGCTACAGGCAAGCATACGTTCTGTTCTCAGATTCTAGATTTATACGCCTTAGTAAACTCCTAGAAGAGCGGTAGAATGAGGGCATCTGCCCTACTTGGTATCGTCATGTGCAACCTACAGTAACCAGGTCTGTACCCCAATATGTTACACACCTCATGTTATGATTACCAATTTTGCTAATGCTACCCTTAAGTTCTGTTTTTAGATTCTAGAGTTATACGCCTTAGTAAACTCCTAGAAGGGCGGTAGAAAGATGGCATCTGCCCTACTTGGTATCAACCTACAGGAACCAGGTCTGTACCTCAATATGTCACACACCTCATCTTATGATTACCAATGGTGCTAATGCTAACCGTAAGTTCTGTTCTAAGATTCTAGAGTTATACGCCGTAGTAAACTCCTAGAAGGGCAGTAGAAAGATGGCATATACCCTACTTGGTATCGTCATGTACACCTACAGTAACCAGGACTGTACCCCAATATGTCACACACCTCATGTTATGATTACCAATGGTGCTACAGGCAAGCATACGTTCTGTTCTCAGATTCTAGATTTATACGCCTTAGTAAACTCCTAGAAGAGCGGTAGAATGAGGGCATCTGCCCTACTTGGTATCGTCATGTGCAACCTACAGTAACCAGGTCAGTACCCCAATATGTTACACACCTCATGTTATGATTACCAATTTTGCTAATGCTACCCTTAAGTTCTGTTTTTAGATTCTAGAGTTATACGCCTTAGTAAACTCCAAGAAGGGCGGTAGAAAGATGGCATCTACCCTACTTGGTATCAACTTACAGTAACCAGGTCTGTTCCTCAATATGTCACACACCTCATGTTATGATTACCAATGGTGCTAATGCTAACCGTAAGTTCTGTTCTAAGATTCTAGAGTTATACGCCGTAGTAAACTCCTAGTAGGGCAGTAGAAAGATGGCATATACCCTACTTGGTATCGTCATGTACACCTACAGTAACCAGGACTGTACCCCATGTCACACACCTCTTGCTATGCTTAACAATGGTGTTACCGGGAACCGTAAGTTCTGTTCTCAGATTCTAGATCTATACGCCTTAGTAAACTCCTAGAAAGGCGGAAGAAAGATGGCATCTGCCCTACTTGGAATCGTGATGTGCAACCTACAGTATCCAGGTCTGTACCACAATATGTCACACCCCTCATGTTATGATTACCAATGGTGCTACCGGCAAGCATACGTTCTGTTCTCAGATTCTAGATCTATACGCCTTAGTAAACTCCTAGAAAGGCGGTAGAAAGATGGCATCTGCCCTACTTGGAATCGTGATGTGCAACCTACAGTATCCAGGTCTGTACCACAATATGTCACACCACTCATGTTATGATTACCAATGGTGCTACCGGCAAGCATACGTTCTGTTCTCAGATTCTAGATCTATACGCCTTAGTAAACTCCTAGAAGGGCGGTAGAAAGGTGGCATCTGCCCTACTTGGTATCGTCATGTGCAACCTACAGTAACCTGGTCTGTACCCCGATATGTTACACACCTCATGTTATGATTACCAATTTTGCTAATGCTACCCTTAAGTTCTGTTTTTAGATTCTAGAGTTATACGCCTTAGTAAACTCCTAGAAGGGCGGTAGAAAGATGGCATCTGCCCTACTTGGTATCGTCATGTGCAACCTACAGTAACCTGGTCTGTACCCCAATATGTTACACACCTCATGTTATGATTTCCAATTTTGCTAATGCTACCCTTAAGTTCTGTTTTTAGATTCTAGAGTTATACGCCTTAGTAAACTCCAAGAAGGGCGGTAGAAAGATGGCATCTACCCTACTTGGTATCAACTTACAGTAACCAGGTCTGTTCCTCAATATGTCACACACCTCATGTTATGATTACCAATGGTGCTAATGCTAACCGTAAGTTATGTTCTCAGATTCTAGAGTTATACGCCGTAGTAAACTCCTAGAAGGGCGGTAGAAAGATGGCATCTACCCTACTTGGTATCAACCCACAGTAACCAGGTCTGTACCTCAATATGTCACACACCTCATGTTATGATTACCAATGGTGCTAATGCTAACCGTAAGTTATGTTCTCAGATTCTAGAGTTATACGCCGTAGTAAACTCCTAGAAGGGCAGTAGAAAGATGGCATATACCCTACTTGGTATCGTCATGTACACCTACAGTAACCAGGACTGTACCCCATGTCACCCACCTCTTGCTATGCTTAACTATGGTGTTACCGGGAACCGTAAGTTCTGTTCTCAGAGTCTAGAGTTATACGCCTTAGTAAACTCCTAGAAGAGCGGTAAAAAGATGGCATCTGCCCTACTTGGTATCGTCATGTGCAACCTACAGTAACCAGGTCCGTACCCCAATATGTTACACACCTCATGTTATGATTACCAATTTTGCTAATGCTACCCTTAAGTTCTGTTTTTAGATTCTAGAGTTATACGCCTTAGTAAACTCCTAGAAGGGCGGTAGAAAGATGGCATCTGCCCTACTTGGTATCAACCTACAGGAACCAGGTCTATACCTCAATATGTCACACACCTCATGTTATGATTACCAATGGTGCTAATGCTAACCGTAAGTTCTGTTCTAAGATTCTAGAGTTATACGCCGTAGTAAACTCCTAGAAGGGCAGTAGAAAGATGGCATATACCCTACTTGGTATCGTCATGTACACCTACAGTAACCAGGACTGTACCCCATGTCACACACCTCTTGCTATGCTTAACTATGGTGTTACCGGGAACCGAAAGTTCTGTTCTCAGATTCTAGAGCTATACGCCTTAGTAAACTCCTAGAGGGGCGGTAGAAAGATGGCATCTGCCCTACTTGGAATCGTGATGTGCAACCTACAGTATCCAGGTCTGTACCAGAATATGTCACACACCTCATGTTATGATTACCAATGGTGCTACCGGCAAGCATACGTTCTGTTCTCACATTCTAGATCTATACGCCTTAGTAAACTCCTAGAAGGGCGGTAAAAGATGGCATATGCCCTACTTGGTATCGTGATGTGCAACCTACAGTAACCAGGTCTGTACCCCAATATGTCACACACCTCATGTTATGATTACCAATGGTGCTAATGCTAACCGTAAGTTCTGTTCTCAGATTCTAGAGTTATACGCCTTAGTAAACTCCTAGAAGGGCGGTAGAAAGATGGCATCTACCCTAGTTGGTATCGTCATGTGCAACCTACAGTAACCAGGTCTGTACCCCAATATTTCACACACCTCTTGCTATGCTTAACTATTGTGCTACCGGCAAGCATACGTTCTGTTCTCAGATTCTAGTGTTATACGCCTTAGTAAACTCTTAGGAGGACGATAGAAAGATGGCATCTACCCTACTTGGTATATTGATGTGCAACCTACAGTAACCAGGTCTGTACCCAAATATGACACACACCTCTTGCTATTTTCAACTATGGTGCTGCCGGCAACCGTAAGTTCTGTTTTAAGATTATAGATTTATACGCCTTAGCTTTTAGAAGGGCGATAGAAAGATGGCATCTATCCTATATGTTATCGTTATCTTCAACCTTCAGTATCCATGGCTGTACATGTCCATTGATGTAGTTTATTAAGGCGTACCAACATGCTACTCCCTCATTGCCTATCTTCTGGTTCGCCTCGATGCCAGACTTTATAGACTGTCTTATTCTATTGTGGGGCAATTGTAGGGAAAGTAGACATTTACTATGAGTGTAAGTTAAGGGGATTAAGAAATAACTGTCAGAAACTCATAAATATAAACATTTGATATTATACGCGTTTCAATACCTGGCCATCATCAGTGAGTGTACTATAAAATCCAGATGTAACTCAGTGAGAAAGTTGCAGTTGTGATTGTGGTATAGTTTCACTGATGTTTAGCTATCTATAGTTGTAAGACTATTTACAGGTTTCTACTAATAGCACTGCTGTGTATTATGTTTAAAGGGGATAATATTTAAAAGTAAAAAAGTGCATTCGAATTAAACAATAAACTTTAATATCTTCCGTGTACCAACATATACTTTCTGGAAGTTTTCGTCAAACTATTTCCCCCCCCCTTTCGTTAAATCTAGCACAAAAAGTTGTATTAATCCTTAGGAATGTGTTTAAACCCTATTCACATTCGAACCTCATCCCGTCCGGACAATGGAGACTCAATCTTCCTCCCGAAAATAAATAATAGAAAACTAAAGGACACATTTATTATTCTATTAATTCTATAAAACAGGGATTCATATGGTGACGTCATATATATATATAACTAATATTTTACTATGTAAAATAAATATATTGTAATACAGTTTTATTAATAAATATAAATTAAATGAGAAATTAAGAAGTTAATCCTACAACAGTTGGCTAAGACGCTTGCAATATAGTTACCCATATTCTATCCTGCCATCGTTAAGGTATAAAGTGGTATCATTATTGTTCTAAGGGGTTGTACACAGACAATGTATTTGTCAGTGTACAAAACATGATGAGATTTGTTGGTTAAATTATAATATTATAGGAGATCAGATAAATAGACAAATCTATTCTTATACTTTATCAGTTTAAAAATCCTTAAATAAGTTTAAATGATGTTTGACGGAATGACTTTTTAACATTAATAAACAGAACTATCGTTTATTATACTATTAGTTTTACTTATTATAGTTTTAATTATATCGAATACCAGGTATAAAAGCAAAAAGACAGTATTTTTTATAATTAAATCAAGTAAGGGATGCATCTAACATGTCATCTTTATATACATTGCTGTTATAGGTTCTTTAATTTATTTAAGTTTTATTTAGTATAATTTATTTATTTATTTTCATTATATATTATCAAGTATAGCCTATATTTTATTACTAATGTATTAGTATAAAAGTTTTTTGTGTAACGTGTCCTTAACGGTCAAGGTGGCCGATCGTTGTTGATTATTTGCAGGTGGAAAGTGGGAGGAGCTTATGTATAACTTTCGCCTTTATATAAAGTTCGTGGATTGAGCAGCATTCGATCTTAATATATTTATATCAGCCAGATTAAATTGTATTTTAACATCACTATAATGTATTAATATATTTAAGTATATATTGACGTGGCTTTGACGGACAAGATGAGCGTTTGATTTTGGTTGGTTGGGGATAGAGAGCGGGTGCTGCCTATGTTTAACTCACGCCTATATATAAACCGTTGATAAAAGTTGGCGGCAATCTCCCTTTCTCTGCTGTTTTATAGTTGTCTCTCTGTCGCACAATCTCCTTTTCAGTTTCCATCTCAGGATATGTTGTTGATTCAATATTTTTCCCATTATGTTTGTGTAAAAAAGTCTCCTAATTTATCTCTTTTTTCAGTAGTGTTGATGCTTTACATACACCATCAATCCATGATAATAGTTTTCCATAGCATTTACCTCTTACACATAAATAATAATTTTTTCCTGGTCTCATTCGTTATTCTAACTTCCCTCTCTCTCTCTCTCTCTCTCTCTCTCTTACAATCTCACCTTCCCCCTCTTTATCTACCCTTCTTTTTCGAAATATATCTTTTATGTATTGTGTTTATATATAATATCTTTTATTTTCTCTTCAGTTTTATCTTTCAGTTTCAACTTTTACTGTTACGATCTAAGAAAAATAATTTAAATGTATCTAGCGTGTATTGCAGCCTTACCTACTTGTTATTGTTCATGTTGTTGTTCTTGGAAAACAGCTTGTAAGATCTTATCTCCATGCTAATGTGTCTCCCGAATAAGTTTCTCCATTAAAGGATTAGGGTTACAGTTAGCGTATAAGCCAGGTATAATCCTCTCGAGCCTGCCTTAACAGCGTTGCTTGGGTCCTCTGTGCAGCTTTACTGTAACCAGCTGATCTACAGCTGTTTTAAACCTTTTATCGCTCTTCCAGTAATAACTATTGTCCGCCCAACAATCGACGCTTCCGATCCATAGCCTCAGTATTAGTATAAATTCATTTAGTTCTATATCGTTACAGAAAATTTTGTTTTTACCCAAATAAAACCTGTCAAGATATTTTTAGGTAATGCTTTAACCAAACAGTTAAGGTTTATTTAAAGGAATATATTTTGCTTCATTCTAAGTTGTATAAGTATAGTAGCTGTTGTATAGTAGGTTGTTAAATAATGTTACATTTAAATATGGTAATTTTGGTGTAGCATTCACGACGAATAAATCAGACATAGTATGTGCAAATATGAGAATAGCACATGGTGTTTGTGAGGGCACATGTTTTGCCGTATTTATTGTGTGTTATTATTTTAATAAATTAAAAATATATTTTGTATTATGCATAAATCTATCGAATACATCATGCCCTAGCATAGATTGTATAAAGCCCAGATAGGCCTATTGCTCTGGTTATCAGAGCGAACCATAACGCTGAAAGCATCTGATTGTATCTATGCATTCTGTAGACTCAAACCTCATCCATGTATGCGTTCCCTAATGGAAATGCTGATTGCATTTAAACTCTATCAAATGTTAGCGCTGCCTAGCGGAGGACTCCAAACCACTGTAAAATTTATTCATTCATAAAATTCAATATTATATGTGTTGCTTTTTGTTTTTACATTGCAAAATCCAAACCACTCAATTACTACTTACTTAACATGTACTATACTAAGTTTCTACCTCTCTCCCCCTCCCTCTCTCCTCCAACCCTTTTCTCTTTTTCTCACTTTTCCTCCTCCTTTTTCTGCATCTCGATTTTCTGTCCTTCTGTTACTATCTCTCTTCCCGTCTCTTTCTTTTCCCCTCTCCCTCTCTCCTCTCCCTACCCTTCGCTCTCTCGCTCCTTTTCTCAGTCCTCCCCTATCTGTCGCTCACTCCCTATCTTTCTTACTTTCCTCTCTCGCTTTCTCTCCTCATGTCTTACTCTCTTGCAACCTTCCCTCTTTCACCAACTGTTTCTGTTTTCTCTTATTTCTTCCCTCTGTTTTGTCACACTCCCTCTGTCTCTTTTTCTTTATCTCCTTCTCTCTCACTTTCAGAACAGAAAACTCTTTAAGATTGATAAGTTACTACACTCTTGATCTTATCAGTTACTGCCCTCTTGTTCATTGGGACAACTGTCATTGTCAACAACTCTTATAAAACTCTTTAAAATTATTCTTCAGAAGGCTCTTAGTCAATACAGTTTATTGTACTTAGCTAATCCAAGTCACTATTGTATTTGTTTATGAATACTATCCGACGTTTAATATCCATAAATAATTCTGTCTTCCCCTTCAGTCTTTCAAGTGAACTGTAAACACTCGCAAGAGGAAAGTTCAGTGATGTGTAACAATTCCATCTCAAAGTTTGAACTAATTTAACTGAACTATCGAACGAGCTATGAGACTACAGAACGAGTTACTCTGTATTCAGACGATGGTATTACAAGTGTGCAGATATTATATTTGTATTAAAACAAATATAACTGTAACACTTTTTATTTTTGTTAGAGAGAATAGTTTTTGAAATTTGGTTCAATTGTCAAGGTTTGCAATTGCCAAGGTTTGGACACGTAGAGAGGATGTCAGAAGAGTACTAGAGTGAGCTCTGCACAGAAAACGAAGAGGCTACGTCTACGAAGAAGCTGGCGTGATGACATCGACGAAGCCATGACTGCAAGAAATCTAGAAGAGACATAACGTATGACAGAAGAGACTAGAAACTGGGTACGGAGAGGCTGCGACAACTCCCAGTCTGTATCATGGTACTGAAACATTCTTCTATACCTGTCCTGATTTTAGTTGGGATTTTGTACATTTAAAGGGAGCGTAAATGTTAACCATCTAGTGATTCATTTCTATGCCATTCTGGTTATGTTGTACGGAAACAGCCTAAAATATCTGTCCTCCTAGATTTTTGTAAACTTTTGTACGTTTTAATAGGACCTAAATGATCACATTTAATTACCTTTTACATCACAATCAGTGTTGTAGTACGGAATCACCCGTCAATACCTGTCCTAATGATAGTTAGGATTTTGTACATTTAAATGGATCATAAACGTTCACACTCTAAAGATTGATACTGAAATTGCGGTCCTCCTGGAAATGTGTAAAATGTTTTACAAAAGTTTAAATAGATCATTTAGTGTCCACGTTCTAAAGATGTTTTTCGTTATTATTATTTCGTATATATATATATATATATATATATATATATATATATATATATATAAGTATATTAGAACATTATTACAAATACATTTCGACTTTTCTGCATTCATTACTTATTCTCAGGGGTAAAACCGATGCAAAAATTGATGTGGAACAACATCCCCTAGTTTCCCTTCTACGAACGGCATTTTCCCACATTTAACAACGCACGTTCTGTTTTTAATTAAAACAGTTAATTGGGTGTCAGTGAAACTAGAACTGCGGCTCCATAGAGAGTGTGAATATAGGGTTTGTAAATGCTATAAACGTCACCTTTGAATACTTCAGTTGTATTCTATTGAATTTTAATTGTATTAGTGATTGTTCTAAAGTAAAGTTTCCTATACCTATGTAATCATGGAGCTCGCCTTCTGCAATCCTGCCATAAACTCACCGCGACTATCTAACAGCACATCTGAACAAAATCGGATTACTATAGCCCCCCACAATACCAGCCATGCTGACGCGGAGTCATGGAAACTGATCGTACGAAAATCTGATCGAGAGGGGACCATGCACGATCCTGGTCAGCTCGTCACCAAATGGGCGCGGCTGGTAAGTACAGTTTACTTTGGTACATTTAGTAGTACTAACTGGCTTTGGGTATAGGTCTTGTGTGACGACATGAAGCCTGGCTGAAGGGTAAGGCGGCGGGGGAGGGGTGGCCGTAGCTGGAGGGGCAACGGGTGACCGTCCAGTGTTTAGCTACTAACCTATAAACTTACATTGGCTGGCTATCCATGTTTGTGTGAATTCGCTTTGAGACAAAATGCTCCTCAGCACCCACACCACTACAGATACGGGTGCAGACTGCTTTCGCTCATGAAGTTCACGCTTCACCAAGACACACAACACCTTTAATGTAGATAAAGTTTTTTAGTATTTTAATTTGGTTTATAAGTAAAACATCTGTCTTCACTGTAATATAATTCACGCTACTGTATTCTCTATGTATTATAGACAGACGTCACTACATTTATATTGCCTAGAATCCGGTCGCGGTCTAACTTGAGACAGCGTTACAGCCCCGAAACGGTTGCATTAGAAATAAAAGTAAGAGTTACTAAAAGCTTGAATTTGAAATTGAAAACCGGTTTCAAAACGTTCCAGATGGAATCAACCAAATAAAATAATAATATTACAATTCAACGAATTTATTATTATTTGTTGGTCTGACAATAACACCAATAATGGTCTTACTACAAAAGTTACGTTGTGCCCTCGTTAGTCATAAAGTATTCTACTTTGCAAGCCTTAAGGTATAAACATCCATGTTAAACGGATATACAGGCGTCCCCTTTACCTTATTACTTCTTAGTTTACGAAATAATCCCTTTATAAAACCGCCTTCGTGATGACGTCACTGTCATATAAACTACTTGAGTTTAGTAAAACTCTTTGTAAACCAATTCGCTCAAGATATTTGGTTAAAGGTTTAGCTGCCGGTATCCATTTGTCACGACTTGTCAGGAGAGCCATTTAACTTTATCCATTTTCTTATCAAATAGAAGAAGTCATTTTATGTCGTTATTTCTCATAGATCTATGAATTGCAAAATCACGTATCTTTACAAAGGGTTGTGTTTGCATGTGTCTGGTTTCTTACTGAAGCCTTTGGCAAAAAGTAATATATATATATATATATATATATATATATACTTTATTGCCTAATGCTTATTAGTTTCTTATATCTGTTGATTTTATACATTTTGGTTGTTTATTTGGACTGTCATTTTATTTATTTCTATCGCTGCCTCATTTCCCTGACAATTTTAGTATAATTTTTTCCTGTGGCGTTTGTTTAATCGCCAATCATAATTTGCAATAAGCATTTTACGCAAGTTGAAACTCCATTTTACGGATAACATTATCCTTCCTTCGCCTTGATCGAAACATGAAAGAGTTCAAGTTTTAAATTTTATTTCTAGATTAAAATTTATTTTCTATAACTTTCGGCAAACAACATAAAATAATAAAGTAGGGGTTTACATAGCTCAAATAGTTTAAATAGTTAAAGGTTTAATGTAAAACCTAAAATAATAACTTTTAAAAGTTTTAAAAGTAAAATAGAAAATCCAATAGTTTGAAACTTAGAATAAAAAAATATCAATATTAATCGTTTCAAATTTAAAATACCAATTTCCAAACGTAAATTGTTTTAAACATAAAGATAAAGTTTTCTATCGTTTGAAATGTAAAAGAAAGTATTTTTTTCACGTAAATGGATTTTGTGTTTTAGAACACAACTTTATATCCTTACAAACTCGAAATGTAGAGAACCAATTCTACCAATTTCCACAGGAAGAAAGAACTGGAGTCTAGAGTTACAAACGTGTGCTACAATATCTACAGTATTTAATAAAAATAAACTAAAAACACGAGTTTAACAACTCACTTAGTTCTACGAGAACAATATACGTCAGTTTATTTTCTGAAAAGATCCAACTTCTTTTCTCCCGAAGCTTGGATCTAGAAACTTTTAAACTTTGATTCCCTCCGTCCTCTTTTTCAAGAGTAAAGTTTTGTCGTTGAAATAATTTACATTTATATGAAATCTACCTCACTTAAGGAAGTCTGCAAGATCCTTGTCCCATGCAAAGTGCACAGATGTAGAGTTCTCTAAGCTTGGAAATCGCAGCACCAACATTTAGTAGTTTCAATGTGATGTTCCATTTTATGTATTGTGTTACATATTTATCTTATATATATATATATATATATATATAATTAACTCAATATAATGGCTTCTATAGGTGAAGGCCACCAGAACGTGATACTATATTTTTGTAGTTTAGTTCAGAGATTGTATTATTTAACTGAAACAATTTTTTTTAACAGTATCTCAAAATGTGGGATCAATAACACCAGTTTTACCAATTTAGTGTAACTATTGCGAGAGTTACCAGCCTCCAGTAGCTATCGCTAGTCCTGCAAACCCTCAGTCACTATACTTTGTCCTTCCAGCTGTCAATAGCTATAGCTAGTCACACCGACCTGCAAATCCTCAGTCCCTATAGCCAGAGATACCGACCTTCAGAAGGTATCGGCAATCCTGCAAATCCTCAGTCCCTATCGTCAGAGATACTGACCTTCAGTAGATATCGGTAGTCCTGCAAATCCTCAGTCCCTATAGCCAGAGATACCGACCTTCAGAAGGTATCGGCAATCCTCCAAATCCTCATTCCCTATAGCCAGAGATACCGACCTTCAGAAGGTATCGGCAATCCTGCAAATCCTCAGTCCCTATCGTCAGAGATACTGACCTTCAGGAGATATCGGCAGTCCTGCAAATCCTCAGTCCCTATCGCCGTAGGTACTTTGGTCATTTGAAGTAGCCCCGTACCCACCTCCAGAAGATATCGACAGTCCTGCAGATCCTCAGTCCCTATCGCCGTAGGTACTTTGGTCATTTGAAGTAGCCCCGTACCGACCTCCAGAAGATATCGACAGTCCTGCAGATCCTCAGTCCCTATCTTCAGAGATACTGACCTTCAGTAGATTACGACAGTCCTGCAGATCCTCAGTCCCTATCGCCGTAGGTACTTTGGTCATTTGAAGTAGCCCCGTACCCACCTCCAGAAGATATCGACAGTCCTGCAGATCCTCAGTCCCTATCGCCGTAGGTACTTTGGTCATTTGAAGTAGCCCCGTACCCACCTCCAGAAGATATCGACAGTCCTGCAGATCCTCAGTCCCTATCTTCAGAGATACTGACCTTCAGTAGATTACGACAGTCCTGCAAATCCTCAGTCCCTATCGCTAGAGATACCGACCTCCAAGACCTATCGTCAGTTTTACCAACCTCCAGGTCCTATCTACAGTCCTACCTACCTCCAGTCACCATAGCCAGACTTGCCAACCTCTAGTAGCTATTGCACGCGTTTGTATCGTATGCCAGTGTTTGCATATGTACTATTGTGAATATGTATGCGTGTTGTTGCATACGCGTTATTGCATTTAGCGTGTGCATAACGCGAAAATAAAACCCTATTTTATAAAACCGGGAACTTTTATATTACGCGATGAACAATAACGTAAGGCCAAACAACAACCTTACGCGTCGTCAAATGATACAATATCAATAAAATCTGTCACATCTCGGAATGCGGGAAGTAGTTTCAGCACTGCACCGAATGGTTTACAATGAAAATATCACTTACCAACGCAATAAAACTGAATTCCCTCAGATTGTAAATATTCATTTGTTTCTACCTTTAACTTATTGAATTTTTCATTTCCCCAAACGATCCCAATGGAAGCTTTTATGTTAGTTATACAAACGCACTCTGTGTTTTAGAGAGAGAATTGCTGTGCACTTCTACAAGTACAAATATCGTGGAATATTCATGTCCACAAGTCAAATGCGTCCGTATGCATGAGTACGGAACTTGTACAACGATAAACTTCAAGCCTAAATTGTTTTAAAAACTAAAGTTGTCCCACACTAACAACATATACAAGTGTATACGCGCTGTATACAACTATTCCAGTTTACTATGATTTCATACAACAGCTGATTTTATGTAGAACAGCTGTTTTAACACGTCGGTTTTGTCATTTTATTTTACATTATTATAGTAAAATGTTAACTTTAAATATTTTGTTATTAGTTAGTAAATAATATATATATATATATATATATATATATATATATATATATATATATATATATATATTTCATATATCATATTTCAATAAATCTTACTACAATGAATTAACTAAAATGACAATTTTTTAAATATATTTTAATCCTACGTTTTTAATAAAAAATTCCTTAGGCTCTTGATAGAACGTATTTTATTTGAATTGGTAAATACAATTTTTAGGTTATGTTACTTTATTTATTGTACATTATCACGTAATCGTGTTATTATTCCATATTTCTCATGACTAATAAATACATTTATTTATATTTCAAATATCTTATTACGTTTAGTTAAATTTAGGATAAATAAATGTATAATTAAATTTTGAAGTGAAAGCTTCTTTAGATAAGTACATAAAATATCCATTCTTGGTGAATATATAACCAATACTGCTTAGTCTTTAGTGCTGCCTCTCGTTTTATTTTTTCGGGCTCGTAGCACTTAAACATTTCCTTATACATATACATTTAAAGCAGCATCTAAGATTTAGATGTGGAGTAAACCAAATTCAACTTCTCAGGATCCTAACAGTTTGTAACCACAGATATAAACAAAATCTTACAGATCATGGCTTGTACCATAACATTTACAGTTGCTAGCTAAACTATTAAAGCAGCGAATAGAAATTAAAGTTACAAATTTAGAGAAATAATAAATTAATAACGTCTTTCCAATCCTAACAGTTTGTAACCACAGATATAAACAAAATCTTAAAGATCATGCCTTAAACCACAACATTTACAGTTGCGAGCTACTGCACTCAGCAACGTCCATTGATAAATAGTTTGGAAATAGTAACGCAGATGCCAGCACCTACAAGGTCAAATAATCCATGTCAAATGATGTTTCTATGGTTTAAAATTCCACCAACCTCCTGATGGGGATGTCTAATCATAAACAGACATTGTAAACTACAATGTTGGGGAATCGGGCACTATATATACAGTGTTTTTTATATAAATGTCCTTAAATTCATCTGTAAAACTATTAAAGCAGCGAATAGAAATTAAAGTAAAACTTTAGAGAAATAATAAATTAATAACGTCTTTCCGATCCTAACAGTTTGTAACCATAGATATAAACCTATTATTATCAGGTTTTCTTTACTTCATTCGCGTCATATTAGTACCCTTGTACATTGGTCGCTTAGTAAATGTTTAAAAGCTGTGATATTTTACAATTCCAAAAAGAAACAAATTAGTTTGATTTTTCAAGTTGTAATAATATAATTGTGAGTTTAGCTTGAATACACGATGAATTTTAATCTATGAAATATTGTAACACTTACACTTTTCCTATTGGACTCCCTTAACCCTATCACTCCTGCGAGGAACATTTCGGTTGACGAATCAAGCAAGGCCTTGCTGGACGTCCAAAGACTGACGAGTAATAACTTAAACTCAACAATGATGAAATGTTTTTACGACTGATATTCTAAAATTATTTGATTGAACTAGCTTCACTAAACCGCAGGTTTCCATTGCAATAATGTAACATTAAATGCACTGCGTTGCGGTTTTACCCTCATAAAACTGATCAGGGTAAAAGTAAATCCCTATTTGTATCTCCCGCTTGTGTGCTCTTTATGTTTTTAATTTTAAATCGCTTTCCACGGTCCCGTGAACAAGGTCTTATTGGATATTTTCCATTGTATTAACCATTCAATTTCCGGCCAATACGAGCTCGTATCTGCGGCGGTGTCGGTGTTTCACCGTGAAGCAGTCATGGAGTTGCTTCTGGCCTAACATTTCTATCACAGTTGTGTTTTTAAGACTATTTGCCACGGTACGTGAATGGGGAATTAATAATATAATTTTCTCGTCTGTCTACACGAGCTCGACCTGACGGTATTATTACAAACTAGCGAAGCTCTTAATTTCCATGAAAGATTGCTTCTTCACAAAAGTTACTCAGTGATAGTGGAGTAGGACAGGTACATTACTTAAAGATAATCACTAGCGCTGTTTGGTGGGCTTGGGGTAATTAATGGTTTCTAAATAAGCATTGTTTAAACGTATTTCTATTTACCCTCTATATAACATTGAAACGGAACTGAACAATGGGACTGTCACAATGCAACTACATTGGTTGCAACTGTTTCTACATCAAGCTGTTTCTAACAGCTTCTACGTCATCTCTTTGGACCAAATTTTTATCTCCTCAGAGCATACTTATTTGTTTAAATACAATACACACACACACACACACACACACACACGCCCGCCCGCGCGGACGCACACACATGAACTATGGCGCACGCACGCACACACACACGCACACACACTCGCACGCACACACACACGCACACTACACACACACACACACACACACACACACACACACACACACACACACACACACACACACACACACACACACACACACACACACACACACACGCCCGCCCGCGCGGACGCACACACATGAACTATGGCGCACGCACGCACACACACACGCACACACACTCGCACGCACACACACACGCACACTACACACACACACACACACACACACACACACACACACACACACACACACACACACACACACACACACACACACACACACATATATATGTAATCGTTATTAAGAGTACTCCTTACGAGTATTCATACTGTGATAAGACAATAATTAATTTTAAAAGTAATATAAACATCTGTCTACTCATATATTCAGAACAAAGAAACACAAGAACGTAAGCGGTCTACATTAGGAGCCTTTTGCTAAACTTAATGTCGATGCTGCCCAAGTTAAACCTAAAGTTGTACCGCAGAAAAAGTAAGTTTACCAATAGTAAAGTGACGCAGAAATAATTTGATTGTTAAAAATAGTCATTCCTACATTTAAATTAAATTCCTAACAATATTGAGACTGCAAAAGTGGACAAATTAAATTGCAAAATATTAAAGAATAGTCAATTACAATTACCTTTAAACAAGTCTTGGCATGTTTAGCAATTTATGTTTATGCAAAATAATTATGTTCAAGTATAGAAATTAATATCCAGTGTATAACAATTTATGTGTATGTGTTGATATTTCATGTCCAAGGTATAAAAATTCATGTTCATGTATATAATGCAACCTCCCCCCGGTAATTTGAGAATGTATCTCCTTTAATTTATTTTAAAACAATACCTTTATTCACGTATTGTTATTATTTACACATTGAAAAGTCTCACCTGGTCGACTGTTTACCTTATCAAATGTGTCTTACGAATAAGCAGACTCGCTGTTATTTCAAATCGTGCTGAAGAAAAATAGAACACATTTTGAAATCGTTTTCCCCGGTCGAGCGAACAAGGCCTTATTGGATATTTTCCATTGTATTACCATTCAATTTCCGGCCAATACGAATTCGTATCTGCGGCAGTGTCGGTGTTTCACCGTGAGGCAGTCATGGAGTTATATCACAGTTGTGTTTTCAAGACTATTGGTCACGGAAAACTATTGGCAAATGGTTAATTAAATTTTATCGTCCGTCTACTCGCGCGCTCCCTGACAGTATTATTACAAACTAGTGAAGCTCTTCATTTCCACGAAAGATTCCTTCTTCACAAGAGTTACTCAGTGAGAGTGGAGTAGGTAAGGTAGATTACTTGCTGGAGATACTAGGGATGTGGCGTGGGCTTGGGGAAATAAAGGTTTCCAAATACGCATTGTTTAAATGTATTTCTAATTACTCTCAACATTACATTGAAATGTGACTGAACAGTGGCACAGTCACATTGCAATCAAGCTGGTTGCAATTGTTTGCTTATCAGCTTCTACGTCTTCTCTTTGTGCCTAAAGAACTAGAAATGGTAGACTATGACGGTAACGCAAGTAAAGTATGCCTAAGCTGGAGCAGTTTTATGAGTTATTGTCTCACACCATACTTATATGTCTAAACATAACAAATATATATATATATATATATATATATATATATATATATACAAATAATCGTAATTAAAAGTACTACTTATTCATACTGTGATGAGGCTACAATTAATTTCAAAAGTAAAATGAACATCTGTCAACTAATATAAGCGTTCTATATTAGGAAATTCGCTAAACGTAAATTCGAAGTTGCGCGACCTAAACCTAAAGCTGGACTGCAGAAATAGTATATTTCCCAAAAGAAAAGTGACGCAGAAATAGTTTGTTTACCAACAGCAAAATGACGCAGAAATAGTATGTTTACCAAAAGAAAAGTGACGCAGAAATAGTATGTTTACCAAAATCAAAGTGACGCAGAAATAGTATGTTCACCAAAAGAAAAGTGACGCAGAAATAGTATGTTTACCAACAGCAAAGTGACGCAGAAATAGTATGTTTACCAACAGCAAAGTGACGCAAAAATAGTATGTTTACCAACAGCAAGTGACGCAGAAATAGTATGTTTACCAACAGCAAAGTGATGCAGAAATACTATGTTTACCAACAGCAAAGTGACGCAGAAATAGTATGTTTACCAACAGCAAAGTGACGCAGAACCAGTATGTTTACCAACAGCAAAGAGACGCAGAAATAGTATGTTTACCAACAGCAAAGTGACGCAGAAATTGTATGTTTACCAACAGCAAAGTGACGCAAAAATAGTATGTTTACCAACAGCAAAGTGACGCAGAAATAATTAGATTGTTAAAAATAGTCATTGCTCCATTTAAACTAAATTCCTAACAATATTGTGACTGTAAAGTAGACATATACATTGTAAAATATTAAGGAATAGTGAATTAAAAGTATCTTTCACCTTGAAACAAGTCGTTGCCATGTTTAACAGTGAATGTTCCTGCAAACCAATTATGTTAAAGTATAAAATATCCAGTGTATAACAATTTATGTTTATGTGTTAACCATTCATGTCCAAGGTATAAAAATTCATGTTCATGTATGTAATGCAACCTCCCCCCGGTTATTAGAGAATGTATCTCCTTTAATTTATTTTAAAACAATACCTCTATTCACATAGTAGTGGTTATTTACACATTGAAAAGTCTCACCTGGTCGATTGTTTACCTTATCAATTGTGTCTTACGAATTGACTTGAGCAGACTCGCTGTCTTTACAAATCGTGCTGAAGAAAAAGAGAACACATTAAAGGTCTTGTTTGAATTAAAAAAAAAAAACAGATTTAATTAAAATAAAATATTTGAAAACATTACACCTTTAAACTTTACTTATAGCAAATCTAACCACAGCAATTAAAATACAAAAGGTTCAAATCTATTACAAATGGTTACAATGTTACGTCAAATGGAGACGGGTTTCATATTTTTATTGATTTGATTATACCGAAACATTTCAAGAAATTGAATTTTAAACATACCTTGGCAATCACTAAAACTTCCTTGGCTTTGTATGCAGATTATAAACCTCACACGGGTTTTCTCTTTTGACGTTCCTAAAATTTGAAAAATATAAAAGAAACGAAACAATGATACTGAAACACATTTACTAAAACATTTTCACTTGTTGTTAAATTTTGAAATGTATTTTATAAAAAAATGGTATTGACACCTCTTTCACATATAAAAATATTAACGACTGCAGCCCAATGCTGATCCTTCCTCTACCATTGCTGGAGAAAGACAGACCAGAAGCACCAGGTTTCCCACTGTAGGTCTGAATCCCCCACCCTCAAACATTAATAAAAAGATCCTTTCATTGGTTCATGGTATTTACTATTGCATCCTTTTTCCTAACGTTGTCCTACAACATTTTTAGATACAACAATTTCTTTTAATCTAGGACGATTTTATATTAACTAAAATAAAACAAATAATAATGCAACATACTAAATTATAACCAAAAATTATTTAGCGTGTTACAATAAATACATATTTATTGTACAACTATTAAAGTTCATGTCTAACAATTCATGTTACTGTAAAACAAATATTTGTAATTTAAAACAATTAATGCGAATGTATAACAACAGGTTTACCATTTTGTGTTTATGTTTAACGTCCATGAACAACAATTCATATTAAGGGTATAACAATTCAGACTCATGTATACGAATACATGTACACGCCTATTAATTCTTGTTCATATTTTAAAATTCGTGTTCAAGTTAAACTTTTCAGGTTCATGTTGAACTTTTCAGGTTTACGTTGAACAAATCATGTTCATGATACACATTTTATTTAATGTACTTCTAATACCAGAGGTCAAATGAAACCATATAATATGAGTTTTAACCTTTACAATCGAGCAGTACTAAGCAATGAACGTATAAAAAGTGGACTTGAAAAAATAAAAATGTTATAGTCAGTGATGAGTTTGAATACGTTTCTAAAGTTCGTATATAACAGGGTTTCCTTAGAGTAAAAGTCTCTGGGGAAGTTGTGACCTCGAGGCGTCTTAATACACAGTAACGCCATTTGCTGTACGGCATTCTATAACGCGGTAGATTAGGTACACAGTACAATGGTAACAATGGGGCATTGTAGCGTTTTAATAAAATATAAATAAAAGAAAATCCATTGGCTGCAAAGAAAATAAATCACCTACAAAATCTCATTTCTGACGGTTTCCCTCTCAGGCAAGATTACCTCTAAGAATGCAGTACATAGGTAACAATACAACATTGTAGATGTAATAGAAATATAAGAAACGTAATACGTAGTCTGAGATGAATATTATTAGTATACACCTCCAATGCACATTATCACCATAGTTGTGTGTGTGTGTAGGTATGTGTGTGTGAGAGAAAAAGAGAGAGAGTGAGGTGAGAGTGTGCTATACACTCACACACACACACACACACACACACACACACACACACACACACACACACACACACACACACACACACACACACACACACACACACACACACACACACACACACACACACACACACACACACACACATATATATATATATATATATATATATCATTGGTAAATCAAAGATATTTTAATAACATTATAACTCTGTTAATTCGACAGGCCTTTGTCCTTGTCTGCTGTCGTTTAAGCACAATAGCTCGAAACAGATTGGCTACATACATTATCAAAGTTTTTCCCTCATTAGCACGGCCTATGTAGTATTGCAAGTTCAATTTAGAATAAACAAGTTAAATGAAGAAAATAAGAAAATAAGTTTTATATTAGTGAGAGTTCACCATCGCGTAATAGTTTGTCCTAAGGAGAGCTCAAATTACATGGAGTCTCGTGCTAAGGAAAGTTCAATAACATGTTTAGGTTTGTTCTGAAGTGAGTTCAACGCCACGTTGAGACCTGTGTCTCAAGGCAAGTGCAACATCACCTGGAAGTTTGTCCTAAAGAGAAAACAGCACACACAGAAGTTTATGTTAAGGAGAGTTCAACGCCACATTTTGAGTTTTGTACGTTAGGGAGAGTTCAACACCACGTTTAAAACTGCTCATTTTTGCACATATGGTTGTACAATTCAAACAGTTACAGAGCATCACATAATCCAATAAACCCCAAAGAGATACAGTTTAAATTGACAATTATATTTTAAACCGTGAGTGGCTTCCCATTGGTGAACCCACGAGAACGCTACAGATAACAAACTTCGCCTTGGAGAGGTGGTAATGGATCGGAACCAGCTACATGCAAATACCTGGCTCACCTAAAAGTTTCCAAGGCGATCAATACCTTTTTCAGCCATACACCTTTCTCGTTTGTTCAAATGTATTAAGACAATAGGTTCTCTCTAGGCACATTAGAACGTCCCTTTATTCAAGTGTTTAACTATAAGCGATTAAATTATATTTATATAGTTGTAACTGGCATATTTATTAGTTATATTATATATAATTTATTTCAACTTTTAGCAATATCCTTTTTATGAAAAAATATAATTCTCTAGAAAGAAAATCAATATATTTTTTGGTAAAAAATTGTAACTAAGAACACGTACAGACGCAAACGTATTCACATTTTATGTCGTCACGGTTGTATAAACTTGTGTTAGGCCTACAGCCATAAAACTCAACAATAAAATGTATTGCCATTGTTATGCAACAATTAGTAACATGTGTAGGTTTTATGGCCGTACAACAATCTTTATCTAGAATGTAAACGCTCGTAACGACTTTTGCTGTTTTATTACTTAATTTGGTACTTAGTTTCTAAAAGTATTTTTTGAAAACACACGTTTTTAATAAACTCTATTAACAAAACCACCAGAATTAACACCACCATTTTTTAAGTAATTCAAAAACCTCAAATTACAGAAATGCATTATTTAAATGACTTTATTGTCATACGTGTTTTAACAGGCAATGCCGTCATCATCAGTGACGAGTGAACACTGGCTTACCTGAAACTGACATTTAGGCTAGATTTTTTAAAGTTTAAAAAAATTATATGTAAAAATAATATAATTTATTATATAACACAATATTTAAAATAAATAAATAAAGCTAACAAATGTTGACCGTGGAACGGTTTGATTTAAAAAAATGTGATTTCATCATCATCATGACTAGATTTGTTTAAAAGAATAAACTATCAACAAAGATTCGTTTTTAAAAATTTTATTCAGTTTAATAATGTAATTGCACCAACATACCGTAGCATGGTTTGTACACTGACTAACGATGCTCCATAAATTGTTTGTGTACAGCCCTTAGGCAATAATGAAACCCCTTCATCCTTTAATGAGAACAAGGAAGGATATGGGTAATTACAAGGAAAGCGTATTTACCAAATGTTTTAGCCAATTGTTTTAACATTTGTTGTAGATTAACCTTCGTAGTTTCCTGTTACATGAAGTTTTATTGAAACCATTATGTAATCGAGTAATTCCCATGATGGCACGTTGATAACGATTTGGTAAAAACATTGTTGAAACTTAGCGTCTTTGGATGAAAACTGTAGTATTTAAGTCTCTGGCAAACTTCGTTTTAGATTTGTAATTTGAATAAAAATAGACTAATCAAGGTAAGCTTATTTCTATCTTTAGGGAACGCTCGAATTCGAGGAATACATTATTCCTAATGTATTTACATTCAATATTGTAAAAATAAAATGTTATTTTATGTTTAAATTATTAAAAAAGTATAATTTTATTAATACACCTATATGTCTGTTGAGAACATTTATATATATTCGAAACATTCCTCGAATATACAGTCAGTTGTATATACATTGTCTGTCATTCCTCAGAATATACAGTCAGTTGTATATACATTGTCTGTCATTCCTCAGAATATACAATTCAAAGCTTTTCGTTGGCAAACAGTACCAACATCTTCAGTGGTCTCTAGTATTCTTGAAGATGTTGGTACTGTTTGCCAACGAAAAGCTTTGAATTGTATATTCAAAAAAATTATTCTTGTATTTGTAAATTGTCTTATTTCTTTATTAATACACAAGAATACATATTATAGTATATATATATATATATATATATATATATATATATATATATATATATATATATATATATATATATAAGATACAAGTATAAGATTAACGTGTTTAATTTCTTTATAAATTAAGTACCATGGCCTAGTACTTTGTAAGTAGTAATAGGTTAAATAAGATTAACACTACAGTAGTCGCGCCTCTTATTGTGACGTGAGTGCTCGCGTGGGGTCTTTTTTGACCCCACTCAGTATTCCGGTGTTCTCGCCAATATAACTGGAACTGGTTCTTTATTTATGAGAATAATATCTCCTAACATATTATTGCAACGACTCGGTGAAATTTTATAGTTATTACCTGTTAGCAGGTTTGCTCCGCTCGCCTTAACGTACTAGCCAGAGTCTCTGCTCCTGAACCACCGTGGTGAGCGATAAATTCATACAGTCGTTCAAAACACGACGAAATGTAATAATTATTCGGTCAGTAGTATTGGCTAGTATCAATTTAATGGATTACTAGAGAACTAGGCAGGGATCGGTCTTGAAATACATTTACTCTATTCTATTGCAAATGAGACATCGAGAACGGGATCCCACAGGTTGTTCACGTTGTTCTCACGGCTACAAAGGTCTTCGAGGAATAGAGAGCTCTTGCATTTTACCTGTAGTATTCTAGGAATATTGACCATACTCGCCTGACGGTGAACAGCTGGCTTCAGTAACTCGATTGCTAGTTTGGTGAGGTATTTCTGTCTGACAATATTATTGAAATGGGTGTTTGCGCGGAAAATATTAATTGCATTCAAACCTCCGACGTTCATCAGGTGAAATAAAAGTGTCATTCGCCATCTTCTGGAATTACGGCTTACATCATATTGGTGACACATCTTATCGAGTATATCAACCCCGAATTTCTTGTCATTATAGTCTGTTATTATAATTGGTTTCCTCTCATTCGTTGTTGTTATTATCATTCTCGTTATAATTATCACCATTATCCAGCTCATCCCTCCTTGAAACATTCAGTCCTCTTCTACTTCGTCAGGATCATCAGGTCCCGATATCTCCACATTATCACTCATAGTTTCGTCCAACCAAATGCTTAATTGTTTTTGATCGCGTTCTAAACATACTTGTAAATGTCATTACACAGGTTAAAATATAGAATTAAAAAAAATAACTTGAAACAATCAGTTTCGAGAGTAGTCGCGTGGGGTCCTTCAGTCCCCCAAGCAGTGCAGCTTTCCGTTCAAACGTTTCTAACTCAACTGGCTGGAGACAAAGGAAGTTGACGCGACAACACTATGATACTCAGAAATAGTGAGGGAGAAGATACTCAGACTGTCAAGGTCATGCAGTGACGCAAAACAAAAATAAACAAAACACAAAACGTCTGGGGTCCCAGGAGACCCTACGCTACTACTGAAGTGTTAAAACTTGAATTAATTAGCAGCTCAATGGTTTAGTAAACAAAGACTCCCCTACAATTATCATATGGCCTCCATGCAAATCAAAAACCCAAAAAGGCAACGACAGATTGATTGTGCAAAGAAGCAGAATAGATCTAGATCAAACATTACTATAATTATCTTAAACAGTAATAATGATTTCACCAACAAACTCAAAAGAAGAACTATATTCATCGTAACTTGAAACATTATTTACATTACTAACGAACTCAAAACAAAACTATAGGTCGTAACCTGAAACATTCACTTCCCCAACGAACCCAAAACAAGAACTATACGTCATAACCTGAAACATTCACCTCCCCTACGAACCCAAAACAAGAACTATATAGGTCGTAAACTGAAACATTCACTTCCCCAACGAACCCAAAACAAGAACTATATAGGTCATAACCTGAAACATTCACTTCCCCAACGAACCCAAAACAAGAACTATAGGTCGTAACCTGAAACATTCACTTCCCCAACGAACCCAAAACAAGAACTATACGTCATAACCTGAAACATTCACCTCCCCTACGAACCCAAAACAAGAACTATATAGGTCGTAAACTGAAACATTCACTTCCCCAACGAACCCAAAACAAGAACTATAGGTCGTAACCTGAAACATTCACTTCCCCAACGAACCCAAAACAAGAACTATACGTCATAACCTGAAACATTCACCTCCCCTACGAACCCAAAACAAGAACTATATAGGTCGTAAACTGAAACATTCACTTCCCCAACGAACCCAAAACAAGAACTATATAGGTCGTAACCTGAAACATTCACTTCCCCAACGAACCCAAAACAAGAACTATAGGTCGTAACCTGAAACATTCACTTCCCCAACGAACCCAAAACAAGAACTATACGTCATAACCTGAAACATTCACCTCCCCTACGAACCCAAAACAAGAACTATATAGGTCGTAAACTGAAACATTCACTTCCCCAACGAACCCAAAACAAGAACTATATAGGTCGTAACCTGAAACATTCACTTCCCCAACGAACCCAAAACAAGAACTATAGGTCGTAACCTGAAACATTCACTTCCCCAACGAACCCAAAACAAGAACTATACGTCATAACCTGAAACATTCACCTCCCCTACGAACCCAAAACAAGAACTATATAGGTCGTAAACTGAAACATTCACTTCCCCAACGAACCCAAAACAAGAACTATATAGGTCATAACCTGAAACATTCACTTCCCCAACGAACCCAAAACAAGTACTATAGGTCGTAACCTGAAACATTCACTTCCCCAACGAACCCAAAACAAGAACTATATAGGTCGTAACCTGAAACATTCACTTCCCCAACGAACTCAAAACAAGAACTATAGGTCGTAACCTGAAACATTCACTTCCCCAACGAACCCAAAACAAGAACTATAGGTCGTAACCTGAAACATTCACTTCCCCAACGAACTCAAAACAAGAACTATAGGTCGTAACCTGAAACATTCACTTCCCCAACGAACTCAAAACAAGAACTATAGGTCGTAACCTGAAACATTCACTTCCCCAACGAACCCAAAACAAGAACTATAGGTCGTAACCTGAAACATTCACTTCCCCAACGAACTCAAAACAAGAACTATAGGTCGTAACCTGAAACATTCACTTCCCCAACGAACTCAAAACAAGAACTATAGGTCGTAACCTGAAACATTCACTTCCCCAACGAACTCAAAACAAGAACTATAGGTCGTAACCTGAAACATTCACTTCCCCAACGAACTCAAAACAAGAACTATAGGTCGTAACCTGAAACATTCACTTCCCCAACGAACCCAAAACAAGAACTATAGGTCGTAACCTGAAACATTCACTTCCCCAACGAACTCAAAACAAGAACTATAGGTCGTAACCTGAAACATTCACTTCCCCAACGAACCCAAAACAAGAACTATAGGTCGTAACCTGAAACATTCACTTCCCCAACGAACTCAAAACAAGAACTATAGGTCGTAACCTGAAACATTCACTTCCCCAACGAACCCAAAACAAGAACTATAGGTCGTAACCTGAAACATTCACTTCCCCAACGAACCCAAAACAAGTACTATAGGTCGTAACCTGAAACATTCACTTCCCCAACGAACCCAAAACAAGAACTATATAGGTCGTAACCTGAAACATTCACTTCCCCAACGAACTCAAAACAAGAACTATAGGTCGTAACCTGAAACATTCACTTCCCCAACGAACCCAAAACAAGAACTATAGGTCGTAACCTGAAACATTCACTTCCCCAACGAACCCCAAACAAGAACTATAGGTCGTAACCTGAAACATTCACTTCCCCAACGAACCCAAAACAAGAACTATATTCATCGTAACTTGAAACATAATTTATATTACTAACGAACTCAAAACTAAACTATAGGTCGTAACCTGAAACATTCACTTCCCCAACGAACCCAAAACAAGAACTATATAGGTCGTAACCTGAAACATTCACTTCTCCAACGAACCCAAAACAAGAACTATAGGTCGTAACCTGAAACATTCACTTCCCCAACGAACCCAAAACAAGAACTATATAGGTCGTAACCTGAAACATTCACTTCTCCAACGAACCCAAAACAAGAACTATACGTCGTAACCTGAAACATTCACTTCCCAACGAACCCAAAACAAGAACTATAGGTCGTAACCTGAAACATTCACTTCCCCAACGAAACCAAAAACAAGAACTATAGGTCGTAACCTGAAACATTCACTTCCCCAACGAACCCAAAACAAGAACTATATTCATCGTAACTTGAAACATAATTTATATTACTAACGAACTCAAAACAAAACTATAGGTCGTAACCTGAAACATTCACTTCCCCAACAAACCGAAAACAAGAACTATAGGTCGTAACCTGAAACATTCACTTCCCCAACGAACCCAAAACAAGAACTATATAGGTCATAACCTGAAACATTCACTTCCCCAACGAACCCAAAACAAGAACTATATAGGTCATAACCTGAAACATTCACTTCCCCAACGAACCCAAAACAAGAACTATATAGGTCGTAACCTAAAACATTCACTTCCCCAACGAACCCAAAACAAGTACTATAGGTCGTAACCTGAAACATTCACTTCCCCAACGAACCCAAAACAAGAACTATATACGTCGTAACCTGAAACATTCACCTCCCCTACGAACCCAAAACAAGAACTATATAGGTCGTAAACTAAAACATTCACTTCCCCAACGAACCCAAAATAAGTACTATAGGTCGTAACCTGAAACATTCACTTCCCCAACGAACCCAAAACAAGAACTATATACGTCGTAACCTGAAACATTCACCTCCCCTACGAACCCAAAACAAGAACTATATAGGTCATAACCTGAAACATTCACTTCCCCAACGAACCCAAAACAAGAACTATATAGGTCGTAACCTGAAACATTCACTTCCCCAACGAACCCCAAACAAGAACTATAGGTCGTAACCTGAAACATTCACTTCCCCAACGAACCCAAAACAAGAACTATATTCATCGTAACTTGAAACATAATTTATATTACTAACGAACTCAAAACTAAACTATAGGTCGTAACCTGAAACATTCACTTCCCCAACGAACCCAAAACAAGAACTATATAGGTCGTAACCTGAAACATTCACTTCTCCAACGAACCCAAAACAAGAACTATAGGTCGTAACCTGAAACATTCACTTCCCCAACGAACCCAAAACAAGAACTATATAGGTCGTAACCTGAAACATTCACTTCTCCAACGAACCCAAAACAAGAACTATACGTCGTAACCTGAAACATTCACTTCCCAACGAACCCAAAACAAGAACTATAGGTCGTAACCTGAAACATTCACTTCCCCAACGAAACCAAAAACAAGAACTATAGGTCGTAACCTGAAACATTCACTTCCCCAACGAACCCAAAACAAGAACTATATTCATCGTAACTTGAAACATAATTTATATTACTAACGAACTCAAAACAAAACTATAGGTCGTAACCTGAAACATTCACTTCCCCAACAAACCGAAAACAAGAACTATAGGTCGTAACCTGAAACATTCACTTCCCCAACGAACCCAAAACAAGAACTATATAGGTCATAACCTGAAACATTCACTTCCCCAACGAACCCAAAACAAGAACTATATAGGTCGTAACCTAAAACATTCACTTCCCCAACGAACCCAAAACAAGTACTATAGGTCGTAACCTGAAACATTCACTTCCCCAACGAACCCAAAACAAGAACTATATACGTCGTAACCTGAAACATTCACCTCCCCTACGAACCCAAAACAAGAACTATATAGGTCGTAAACTAAAACATTCACTTCCCCAACGAACCCAAAACAAGAACTATATAGGTCATAACCTGAAACATTCACCTCCCCTACGAACCCAAAACAAGAACTATATAGGTCGTAAACTAAAACATTCACTTCCCCAACGAACCCAAAACAAGAACTATATAGGTCATAACCTGAAACATTCACCTCCCCTACGAACCCAAAACAAGAACTATATAGGTCGTAAACTAAAACATTCACTTCCCCAACGAACCCAAAACAAGAACTATGTAGGTCGTAACCTAAAACATTCACTTCCCCAACGAACCCAAAACAAGTACTATAGGTCGTAACCTGAAACATTCACTTCCCCAACGAACCCAAAACAAGAACTATATACGTCTTAACCTGAAACATTCACCTCCCCTACGAACCCAAAACAAGAACTATATAGGTCGTAAACTAAAACATTCACTTCCCCAACGAACCCAAAACAAGAACTATGTAGGTCGTAACCTAAAACATTCACTTCCCCAACGAACCCAAAACAAGTACTATAGGTCGTAACCTGAAACATTCACTTCCCCAACGAACCCAAAACAAGAACTATATAGGTCGTAACCTGAAACATTCACTTCCCCAACGAATCCAAAACAAGAACTATATAGTTCGTAACCTGAAACATTCACTTCCCCAACGAACTCAAAACAAGAATTATATTCATCAATATGAATATAACATTATTATGTTGATATTATGAATAC
Organism: Prosapia bicincta; assembly: GCA_036971475.1. Lineage (NCBI taxonomy): Eukaryota > Metazoa > Arthropoda > Insecta > Hemiptera > Cercopidae > Prosapia > Prosapia bicincta. The sequence continues at coordinate 282,371,948 of JBAIZL010000005.1, read as the reverse complement.
ATTTTACATTTAGGATGTCATAGCGGAATTGACGTAAGCAGTATAATATAAGATAACACGTTATGTCCGTTAAATACAATCTTTGTCTAATATACTCCCACAATCAATAGCATTAAGTTAGATTGAAAAATACAACTTAATTCCTCTTCTAAGATTTCTTGTTACCAAGACTTAGTCCAAGAGCCACTCGACCTTTTCATCTCAAGTAGCAGTAAATATGGACTTATAATTTTATACAACATTTCTTATATTTAAATAAAACTCCACTGAAACAGAAGAAAAATTAAACAAAACAACTTTCTCCGAAAAGTATTTTTCTCCCAATCAGAAATTGTTATTTAAATGTTTTAAAAATCAGACCTAATGATTTTACTAAACGACTATTTTTTATGCCTGAATAGAAACATAAATACAATCTCAATTAAGATATTTTCAATTAGCACAAACAATAATACAAAAAAACTATAAAAGGAAAGAACCTACTACAGATAAAATAAAGTGACAGAAACAGGGTTAAACAACGGAATAAATTAAATCACAAATTTATACAAAGCTAAAATATCCAATATGGACGAGATTACAGACAGCAGTGAGTATTCTATCTTTTACATTCAGGATGGTTTTTGCGTCTGCATTGTCCGCACGGGATTCGTCGCGACTGGGATTAGGGACGAAGCCACAATCCCAGGGATAGGACGCGACTTTATCGTGCTGTCAGGGAAATAGTAAAATATTAAAGGATGCATATTAGGGAAATGCTGGGAACTTGTAAAGTTAATGGAAAAGGGGAAGCTAGGATGAGTGTGGTTGACAAGAATAAAGAGACAATAAGTAACAAATCCCGTGAATAGATAGACATGCATGCATGAAGGCGATACATGAAGTTACAAAACATTCAGATTCGATTCTATGAAGTGTCAATATTATTAAGTCCCTTATAGTTTCATTCGTAACGTATTCAATGAATATTCATAAACTTTAAGTACTAATTGATATGTAATAAAACTAGACCGACTAATAAAATATTTTGTAACCTTCCGTTAATAACTCCAAAATAAAAATCAAACTATTTATTGAGTTTATTGTGCTCAGAAATTTTACAAACCTAGCCATACAATTTGTTCCCTTTAATGCTCTTCATAAGACAACTCGGCTGTCTCCCACCTTACTTCCTTTTTTACCTAAAAGGGGGGGCAGGGTTACATTAAGAAAATTCCGTTACACAGTTACGCAAGAGCAAGAAGTAATAGTATCCTGACAATTATCATTGGACATTTTATAAAAAAAAGGTTTTGTATGGTGCAACTTGAAAATATATTTTATTACAATTTTCGTGTTAAAATATATCCTAAACGTGTTCTAAAGCATTTAAAAACCCAGGAAAATAAAAACTATTTTACAAAATCCAAAACATATGCCAAAAAATGTTAACCTTTAATATATGGTTATACACCTTTAAAATATTATACAGGTTCTCTAAAACTAGTACTTCAAGAAATAAATTCTATGATGATATAAAATAAAACAAGTTCATTGCTATACATATGAACAAAACAATTCTTAGGCTTTCAGCTTCATGAATACACAGAGTAAGATGCACAACGGAAGTCGTATTAGCACATAAATGGCATCCGGAAGTGGGAAGGCAAGGAATTGGATATTTAAATTTGTAACTCGTCTCGCCCGTATCGTCGTTAGGGGGTTTGTCCAGAGTATTTATTATCGCGTACCACACTTATAGGTCTTGGTTTTATTGAGGAACAATCAGAATGCAAAATTGTGAAATTTATAACAATATTAATTATTATGAATTATTTTACTACTTTGTAATACCTAACCTCTAATTAAATATTTCACGTATTCTCGAAGCTGTATCTACGATTAAACTTTAATAGAAAACATAACCTAAACATTTAGAAGTTTTAAAACACCTGTTTAATCAAAAATTCTGCTATGCACGCGTAAAATACATGTAAAGTTCAATTTAAAAATTTGTCAATAATTATTATGCATAAACATTTTAATAGTTTTATACGCATAATAAAAAATATTGAAAAAAATAATAAAGTCAATTCCTACCTATGTTAACACAGAATAATTTTTATTAATATAATTACAAAATTAATAGCGAAATGAATTGTTGCAACTAATAAAATTTAATTACTATTATTTTAAACAAACTATATTAACATCAAGAGTCATTTACTACAAGTTTAAAAATTGTAAATGAACTAGACGCCTAAACCGCTGAACAGAAGTTGATGAAATAATGAGGGTTTGTTTAACATATTCCCAGAATGGTTCCTGTGAAGTTTTGGTGTAATTAAATCTACAGAGCTCCGCGCAGAGGCACAGGATAGCTTAAAAACCGTTGTATATATGTATGTTTGTATGTATATGTCTTATGGACGTCTAATCCGCAACGAAATGTAGAGGGATTGTTTGACATATTCCCAGGACGGTTCGAGGGAAGTTTGATTCAGGTAAATCCAAAGCGCTCCGTCCCAGACTCCTAGGGTGGTTCTGGAGCTAGTGGAGGCGGGTTTAGCTCTTATTTAAGACTCCTATTTAAGTTGTTACAGGTATTTACCATAAGTGATTGCACTAGGAATCTATCTAATTAACACTAGTTTATTCGAACAGACCAGTTTGGGGACCAGGTAGTTATTTCTTAAGATTAAGTACACAGTCGTTCACTAAGAAGCTAACTTTATTTGTGCACTTGTATTTGATACAGTTAGGTTAGACTACAAAATATTTCAAACTACACCTACAGACATTTATGCAAACAGTTCTTTTAAAAAAGAAGTTTCCTGCTTGCAAAAGCAACAGAAGTTGGGCCTCACTATTCAGTGCTATCTAACATCTTTTGTCTACGTCACGTGCCTAACCCTTGTTTCAAGACACCTTATGAAGGCTTATTACATTACCACACATTTTATCACTTCCAAACCTTAAAGTGCTCGCCACGCTACTACCATTGACCATGACGCATACATCCGTGTTAGGTATACTTACCTGACCATTACTAATGAAGGCGACATTGTCGCCGAAACTAGCTTGTTTGAATAAACCAATGTTTAGTGACGTTTTGAGTGCAAACTTTTATTATTTACCTTTGCAAAATAATATAGTAAGCGATTTAACTGTAAAATTTATCACAGTTTTAACTGTTTTACGATAAACCTGCCCAATCGATTTCTTTATTTCATTAAGGAAATAACGGCTTTCAGCCGTGCGTGAAATTAAAAGCCACAAGCGACTTGTCCATTTCATTGACTGACACGATCGCGTAATGAAGTGTCCCGCGTTCTAGGAAACATGCTTCGGGCAAAGTCTAGCATTTGTTCCGCGGAACGTGATGAAAGGTCGTGATCAAATATAAGGTTCCGTTATTACTATAACTCGTTGATAAACACAAAACTCACCACTGATACAACGTACTACGCATAATACTCACCACTGATACAACGCACTACGCACAAATCTCACCACTGATACAACGTACTACGCACAAATCTCAGCACTGATACAACGTACTACGCACACATCTCACCACTGATACAACGTACTACGCACAAATCTCACCACTGATACAACGTACTACGCACAAATCTCAGCACTGATACAACGTACTACGCACAAATCTCACCACTGATACAACGTACTACGCACACATCTCACCACTGATACAACGTACTACGCACAAATCTCACCACTGATACAACGTACTACGCACACATCTCACCACTGATACAACGTACTACGCACACATCTCACCACTGATACAACGTACTACGCACAAATCTCACCACTGATACAACGTACTACGCACACATCTCACCGCTGATACAACGTACTACGCACACAACTCACCACTGATACAACGTACTACGCACACATCTCACCACTGATACAACGTACTACGCACAAATCGCACCACTGATACAACGTACTACGCACAAATCTCACCACTGATACAACGTACTACGCACAAATCTCACCACTGATACAACGTACTACGCACAAATCTCAGCACTGATACAACGTACTACACACACATCCCACCACTGATACAACGTACTACGCACAAATCTCACCACTGATACAACGTACTACGCACAAATCTCAGCACTGATACAACGTACTACGCACAAATCTCACCACTGATACAACGTACTACGCACACATCTCACCACTGATACAACGTACTACGCACAAATCTCACCACTGATACAACGTACTACGCACACATCTCACCACTGATACAACGTACTACGCACACATCTCACCACTGATACAACGTACTATGCACAAATCTCACCACTGATACAACGTACTACGCACACATCTCACCACTGATACAACGTACTACGCACACAACTCACCACTGATACAACGTACTACGCACACATCTCACCACTGATACAACGTACTACGCACAAATCGCACCACTGATACAACGTACTACACACAAATCTCACCACTGATACAGCGTACTACGCACAAATCTCACCACTGATACAACGTACTACGCACACATCTCACCACTGATACAACGTACTACGCACAAATCTCACCACTGATACAACGTACTACGCACACATCTCACCACTGATACAACGTACTACGCACAAATCTCACCACTGATACAACGTACTACGCACACATCTCACCACTGATACAACGTACTACGCACAAAACTTACCACTGATACAACGTACTACGCACAAATCTCACCACTGATACAACGTACTAAGCACACATCTCACCACTGATACAACGTACTACGCACACATCTCACCACTGATACAACGTACTACGCACAAATCTCACCACTGATACAACGTACTACGCACAAAACTCACCACTGATACAACGTACTACGCACAAATCTCACCACTGATACAACGTACTACGCACAAATCTCACCACTGATACAACGTACTACTCACACATCTCACCACTGATACAACGTACTACGCACACATCTCACCACTGATACAACGTACTACACACACATCTCACCACTGATACAACTTACTACGCACAAATCTCACCACTGATACAACGTACTACGCACTTATCTCACCACTGATACAACGTACTGCGCACGCATCTCACCACTGATACAACGTACTACGCACACATCTCACCACTGATACAACGTACTACGCACAAACCTCACCACTGATACAACGTACTACGCACAAATCTCACCACTGATACAACGTACTACGCACAAATTTCAGCACTGATACAACGTACTACGCACACATCTCACCACTGATACAACGTACTACGCACAAATCTCACCACTGATACAACGTACTACGCACACATCTCACCACTGATACAACGTACTACGCACACATCTCACCACTGATACAACGTACTACGCACAAATCTCACCACTGATACAACGTACTACGCACACATCTCACCACTGATACAACGTACTACGCACACAACTCACCACTGATACAACGTACTACGCACACATCTCACCACTGATACAACGTACTACGCACAAATCGCACCACTGATACAACGTACTACGCACAAATCTCACCACTGATACAACGTACTACGCACAAATCTCACCACTGATACAACGTACTACGCACAAATCTCAGCACTGATACAACGTACTACACACACATCTCACCACTGATACAACGTACTACGCACACATCTCACCACTGATACAACGTACTACGCACAAATCTCAGCACTGATACAACGTACTACGCACAAATCTCACCACTGATACAACGTACTACGCACACATCTCACCACTGATACAACGTACTACGCACAAATCTCACCACTGATACAACGTACTACGCACACATCTCACCACTGATACAACGTACTACGCACACATCTCACCACTGATACAACGTACTATGCACAAATCTCACCACTGATACAACGTACTACGCACACATCTCACCACTGATACAACGTACTACGCACACAACTCACCACTGATACAACGTACTACGCACACATCTCACCACTGATACAACGTACTACTCACAAATCGCACCACTGATACAACGTACTACACACAAATCTCACCACTGATACAACGTACTACGCACAAATCTCACCACTGATACAACGTACTACGCACACATCTCACCACTGATACAACGTACTACGCACAAATCTCACCACTGATACAACGTACTACGCACACATCTCACCACTGATACAACGTACTACGCACAAATCTCACCACTGATACAACTTACTACGCACAAATCTCACCACTGATACAACGTACTACGCACTTATCTCACCACTGATACAACGTACTGCGCACGCATCTCACCACTGATACAACGTACTACGCACACATCTCACCACTGATACAACGTACTACGCACAAACCTCACCACTGATACAACGTACTACGCACAAATCTCACCACTGATACAACGTACTACGCACAAATTTCAGCACTGATACAACGTACTACGCACACATCTCACCACTGATACAACGTACTACGCACAAATCTCACTACTGATACAACGTACTACGCACACATCTCACCACTGATACAACGTACTACGCACAACTCTCACCACTGATACAACGAACTACGCACAAATCTCACCACTGATACAACGTACTACGCACACATCTCACCACTGATACAACATACTACGCACATATCTCACCACTGATAAAAAGTACTACGCACAAATCTCACCACTGATACAACGTACTACGCACACATCTCACCACTGATACAACGTACTACGCACAAATCTCACCACTGATACAACGTACTACGCACAAATCTCACCACTGATACAACGTACTACGCACAAATCTCACCACTAAAAAAATTCACTAGCTACTGACAAAACACACTACTAACAAAAATCCCATACTCCTTAAACACACTACTAACTGAAGTCTCAAAAGACACTATTAACAAAACTCACTATTCACTTCTCACAAAGATATCTACTCACTACTCACAAAACTTACATAACACACTACTAACAAAACTCATACTCGCTAAACTCACTTCCCACAGATATCACTACTCACAAACTCACACAACTCATTACTAATAAATCTCACTACTCACAATGTTCACTACTCATTACTCACACTACTTACTAAGATCACTACTCACTAAACTCACAAAAAAAACTATCGAAACTCACTACTCACAAAGTTTACTACTTACAACACTCACTACGTAGAAAACTCCCAACTCAGAAATTATTTCTTAGCAGAGATGTTTCAACAACACAAGTGTTTTCCTCAGTACTTCAGTAATAACTATGCATTAAAAAAGTGTGTATAAGTTAGTGAGGAAGACATGTCGAAACAATTATGAGTAAAACCTAAAGTCTATGTATCGTTGTCAGTACGGCGTATTTATAGATGCATATTTAGAAGAAAATTTATTTAGCTACATGGATATAATTGCACGTCTCATGCGATGAAAGACGTTGAGTTTGGATATTATATTGATTGAATTCATTTATATCTGATTCAATGTAATCTTTTTAATAGAATATTTCAGTTAAAAGCATTGCACTTTATCTATGCAAATATATTTGCAGGTTCAATCATATTTACAATATTTTGCCAGTCTACTGTAATGAATTTATAGAAAAATATATAGCCACAGAATACGAGAGCGTATGTAAAAACGTAGACTATAATTTTGTATAAGTTTTAAAGATATTTTATTACTTCCCAATTTTATTGTCTTACAATAGAATATATATTTCCCTGTAAACATTGAATTTCAAACACTTGTTTCAAAAGTTCAAAATACATAAATATGTGAAGTACCAAAAAGATTTTCATTGCAGTTAGTACGTGAAAAATAAGTAAACAAATCCTTCATAATATAGGCATTTTGTAAAAACATTTCAGCATAATTTTACCTCAGAAAAAAAATTTAACAATAAATCTAAATTACTATAGGTATACACTACGTAACTTCTATAGGTAACTTACAGACACGGAAACCGGGTGCCTTGTACAGCTAATGTTTCCATCTTGCTTTCCACCTTCCATTTAAGTTTTAACAGGACTTCCGCTATTGCGCATATTATAATCGGAAGTTTAGCTTTGTTTATTTCCCAAGTTTACATCTCCCAACTTTGCTAGATCGTTCAATATGTTTTTATTTTGCACATTTTATGAATATGTACTAGCCAAACAAAAAACATTAACACATATAATGTTTATGACAATAGGTTTATTTACGTGAAAAATAGTTTTAAAATATAATTCCTAAATATTATAGGAAGCAGGTAATATGTATAAATGGATCTGTTAAATATTTGATCAAACTTTGAAAACACTAATGCCCTCTATAGGATCACTGTAAAACATACAATAACCTGTCTCTGCTAGTGAACAATTAAAATTTAGATTATATTTTCAATCATGTTTGAAAAGTACAAAACATGAAGGTGGATTTTATAACAAAATTTACCGACAGAAAATATTCTATTAATGGAAAAGAAGAATGTAACATTCCTTTCAAATTACCGTGCCTTTTAAACAGTCAAGCACTCATTTAGTCTAGACAACCTCTTTACTTCAATTAGCAATGTTTGGAGCCTGAAAGGAATTTGAACTCTGAATCACGGAAACATAATGAAATATCTCTTATTCTCCATAGGTTAACATTTTGGTAAAATACGAGACTAAATTGCATTGTATCCACGTTAGAGTGAGATTTTGGAAAAATGACGTCACATGGCAACAAAGAACACTGTTATTACATAACATCTAAACTTAATGTTTTTACATTTGACACGACATACCTTTACTTTGAAGATAGGTTATTCGGTGTTGCAAAATGTACATGGCAGAGAATGTAGGGACAAATGCCTTAAACGAAAACCTGAAACTTATTTCTGATGCCCAACACAAATAAGATTTTGGAAAAAACAAAATTTGGTCTACGTTCTATTAGTTCACACTCTCCTTATATAAAACTTGTTCAAATTTTCCATTGTTTTAAAAATACTTGCTACCAAGTTTTTAAAATACGCTCAAGTTGTAATAGATTTTTTAAAATTTGTAGTGGATGACAATTGATGGTAATACAATTTACAAAAAATAATTCTTTAATAATTGTAATTATTTAATTTTAGTTTTATACTGGAATAAAACTTTCATTAAGGGGCAAATTATGCAATATAGGTACTCAGGCACTTTTGGCTTAAATGAGTGATATTTGATTTCATAAAGCAGCTGATTTTATGTTATAGGTTATGTGGTTGTATAGGTGTTTTAACGAATAGATAAGTTATGTTACTTTATTTATAATAATTGAAATTATTTAATAAAAAGTAATTAATGTTGTAGAGTTTTACTTTGTTTATGCAGTATCACTTGTTTATTCATATTGAATAGACATAGTATTATGCGAACAATCTCTAAGAGGTTGTATAAAGTTGATTATTATCATCAAACGTGTACACAAGTTATGGTAATAAAATTTTGAGATGTATATCTTATGTCGTCATAGAGATATTGTTAAATTTGTATCTTGAATATGGTAGGGATCATTGCAGGCAAACAATGAGCAGTAAATGCCAGGTAATGTGATTACTGACCTAAGTAGGAAATGACTAAAAACATTCTGTTTATATTACTTGATAAAGTTTTACACCAAAGCCCATCATTTCACGATACTGTAGAAAATATGAATTCATTACACGGTGACAGATTTAACTCGAGTTGTCACCAAGAGGCACGACTGTAAACTGTTTGCTTTCTGAAATGACGTCAGAAAGATTTTAATGAGAGGGGGCGTGACAGAATTGATTCCATGTCAACTTGGCCTGATAATTTATTGTTTGATGACAGCGAACTTAAAATTGAAAATGGAATTCCTATTTTCGTCATAATTACTGCATTACAAATAGTGACTTCATTGTTCATTATATTACGAAAAGAAATCATTTACATTAAATATCTATAGTGTAAGCTTTTAAAGTGGGATCCGCCTAATATTCACAACAAATTTGTAGTAATAACTAGGAACGTGGCAAGCTACACACCGGACTTTCGGAAAGTGTGTTTATGTGTATATAATTACATGCGTGTGTGTGTTTGTGTGTTGTCTGTGTGTATGTGTGTGTGTGTGTGTGTGTGTGTGTGTGTGTGTGTGTGTAGTGTGTATGTGTGTGTGTGTGTGTGTGTGTGTTTGTGTGTGTTTGTGTGTGTGTGTACTTGCATACGTGTGTGTGTTTGTGTGTGTGTGTGTGTGTGTGTGTGTGTGTGTGTGTGTATGAGTGTGTGTGTGTGTGTGTGTGTGTGTGTGTCTGGGTAAATATATAACGCATAAAAGTAAATACTGGAAAATATGTGTTTCATTAATATTTTTAGTAGCATTGCATAATTTGTTATATATATATATATATATATATATATATATATAAGTTTGTAGTAAAATAACTAACGTTTATCTAGAAGTTCGTTTACAAGAAAAGACGCAAAATTACTATAAAATATATTTCTTTTCCTGGCAAAAAGCCAACTTTGGTTATCATCAAGCAAAAAATCTCAAGTTTAATAAAAAAAAAATAGAAAAACAAACAAACAACTAAGAACAATAAATGAATATTATTTTATAAACATAACCGTAAACACATAACAAAAAAGATGTAACTATACATATATAGCAATAAATATCAGTATAATAAAACATAGATAAGAATAATAATAAATAAATAACAATAAATATTAACAATTGGACAACAAACGATCCTCAACACTACCTTTATAATTCCATGTAAGCTAGAATAGTCACAGGTGTGCTTTAAATCACCACAATCGACCTTTATATGACTAATTTTAAAGGTACTTCCACATAACTAACACAATGGCGCATCCTCCCAGCAACGGCGGATCAGATTACCATGAGTTAAACAAGTTTATTTTAAATAAAAAATAACTTTTTTGTAATAACGTTTTTATTATTTTAATTATATATCATCAATGGTCATGGTGAGAACACTTTTATTTGTCAAAACATTGCCTGGTAGTTTTTCAGTGAAAATGTGTCTGTAATTTGATCAAACCTTTCTACTAAACATAAATATATTTTAGAAACAAATAAGTAAGATAATATAGTCACGAATTTTGTTACAAGCAGTCTTGTTCACTCAATGGGAGGAGTAAATAAATCACGGAGAAACAAGTTTGAAAGTATTTCCAACCTCAAGATATCCTTTTTAAAAGGTTTGGTTACGTTCATGTTTGTATAAATAATCCGAAAGGAAAGCGCAATTAATTATAGTTGACATGACAAATAACACATGACAAATATCTATTCCAACGTTCGAGGCAGCACGCGAACCTTCCGGCTTTCTAATTTTTATACTTTAACAAATTATGTTTTTTTCAAATTAAATAATAATTACTGGTCTGTATATGTATATATATACTAATACGCATTTCTTCACGGATGGAAAAATATGACGAATACTTAATGTCAGGAGTACATCCTTTTATTTTGCAGTGCATAAAATCGCAGTTCCACCGTTTCGCTGGAACCTCACCTAGCATTGACGAGGTGAACCAAACAACAGTTGAAGAGAAAATCTGTATGTGTTTATATATATATATATATATATATATGAAATATATCCCTTGAGATTTAAAATATTCAATTAAGAACAAAATAGGGTGTAGCCCATGGGGGTTGTAGCTATAGAAGTTAAAATATTTATAGTCACGTCTACAGAAACCTGCCATTAAAAACAAAATTTGGTTCTGGTAATCGTGGCAGTCCCAAAAGAAGTGTTAACAAAATAGAGCTGAAGGTTTCGCAAAATGTTTATATTAAATCGAAGAAAACAGGAATTTATAATTTTTTCATTAATATTTTATTTTTGTATTTGAAGAATTTATTTAATAAAAAGTAATAATTGTTGTAGTTAATAATAAAATAACTTCCAACATAAAACAATTATTAGATTTTACTAAATAGAATTCTTTGTAACAAAGTCAATTAAAAGCAGTTCTTCCAAATGTATAAAATGTCCCTAAAATATTTTGGATTAAATACAAAACTTATTAATATCGTTAAATTAAATTATTTGTATTGAGATTTATCAAAATTTAATTACAATTATATATTAATAATTGATGAAGTCCTTTTAATAATAATATACATTTAAAACAGTTGCTCTACAACATAACCTATAACATACTATCAGCTGTTGCATAAAATCATATGTTGTAAGGTGCATACTGAAGATATACGTCTCAGAAAAACCGTGAAAATCACTTGAAAAAGTGGATTAAAAATACATAAATTATAATTATCTCTAAATTGAAATATGTCTATTGAGATTTATCAAACTTTATTAACCTATCAAAACTATTTAATAAAAACCTTATTCCTAATATTGATTAATAAATAATGTAACATAACCTATGCGTTAAAACAGCTGTTCTACAACATAACTTATTACACAAAATCAGCTGTTGCATGAAATCATATGTTATCCTTGACCTGACACAACCTGACGGAAGTTATACTGACGAGACATTGCATGTGTTTATTTCCATACAATAAGTTTTTGAAGACGTCGCTATAGAAGTGTTCACTTCAAAGAGTAATTAAATTGTATTTCGATCTGATATATTGACATTAGTTTGTAAATACTCCCTTTTGTAGTTTGTAAATAACGAACGTATAAAACACCATTCTACACATATATACAGTTTGCATGGTAAATAGTCGTCAGTGCGCAATGCAGTCTGTGTGCAAAGCTACAGTAAACACTTTGGGCTTTATGTAAGGGGCTTCAGTATTGACCGACTGAAACGATATTTAGATCAAAGCGAATGTAACACATGATTAACTACGATGAATGCAGTCAGTCCTGTATTTTTATTTCTATAACGTATTTATACTTTGCATTTCAAGTTGCATTTGATTACGTTGTACGGTATTACAACTGACATCAGTATGTTATAATAATGTACTGTGCGCCACATAAGCACAAAGTTTCCGTAAGGAGGTGGAATATATTTCGTTAGGGAGCTTTAAATTTCAAAAAGTAAAACTATAGCTCTAATTTTAGGTTAGGTTGTTTCTAGTGAAAATCAGAGTCTTTCGTCCTTACTGTGAGGCGAACTCTCACCAGACACTGTGGTCTCTAGCGCTTTCCCAAAACTACCCAGAGCCAGAAGATCCTTCCGAGCAGCCAGGTCTTTCGTAACCTCCTTATTTCTGCAAGTGTTTTTTGTGTAGTAAGTAATAAATAAGGAAATAGTGAAAATAAGAAGAGTTCAGATTTGGAGCACCTAGCTTCTCCTCCCTTATCTCTAAGCCCTAAGGAAACAGATAGATGTGCATAATTGGAAGTATCCATCATCAACCATTTTGAATTCATGGCCCCACTAATTCGAACTTAACTCTTGACTTTCGCTCTAAGACCGAGACAGGGCTACATGACCCGTGGTACCTGTATTCTTGGGACCTTGCTGTAAGGGTTGGACTTGTCACTGGACCGCCTCTGGAACGAGAACTCCGACTAGGTACTACAGCTTTCACAACCTTTCCGGAAATACTCAGGGCCAGTAGAATCTTTTAAACGACCAGGTTTCCGTTTCACTATACCCCGTCTGATTAGTTCGACCCAGGGGACCTTTATACACTCCCGGAAAGCCTTCCATAAGGACCGGACCCTCAGACTCGAGACTTAGTTCTAGGGGGGCATAAACCTATCCCGTTACATGGTCTAATAAAGTATTCTGTATATACCGGACATTGTATTTTAAAATAACATAAACCTCAAAATAAAGCTAATATAGCCGTAATGTTTTGCATTCGGAAATTTTCGGGACAATTCTTTGGTCTCAGTATCCTTTAACCCTTCTCGTTGAATTTTTCAGGTGGTCATGTAACGCTATACCTATTCACTGACGTATGTTACTTTAAAATACTGCGCCTAAAGGAGTTTCACTTGAAACTTTTAAGTTTTAATGAAGTGTGAAGAAGATACATATTTTATACATAAACAATACTAACACAAAGAAATTTAATGTGCATAAAGATGTTTGAATAAGTTATATATATTTTTAACTTTCCTGCGTATTAAAGGCTCAAGGGTTGGTTTTACGACAGCCGAGTGCTTCTCACTTATTCATAGGCTAACTCGGAATTCCCAATGAGCAATCAATATTTTCCCCTTGACAGTTTAGCTGCTTTAAAAGCTAAGCGTGTTTAGTGAGGGTTATAATTTTTCTTGTAAGATAGTTGTTAAAGCAAGAAAGAAGATGACGACAAGAGAAACCAGCAGAATCTACGAATCCTAAAGGCAATGTTTCCCTATTATAAGACGGGAATAGTATTGTTTAACAAACAAATATGTTTTGTAACCATTACTAAATGATGATAAATAAACTTAAAGAGTGTGCAACCAGATATAAGCAAGTAAATTGGTATAAATATCATGAGCAAGTCTATTTAATATCATAACCAACATATTGTTGATTAAGGGTTAGCTTGTAGGAACTAATGAAAATGAGACTAGGTCTGCTAAGGTATGGCACTTAAAAACCTCTCTAATTACACTAAACTCATCACAGATGATGACACCATTATTGCTGAAACAAAAATAGTTGGCAAACGAGTAATTAGTGGCAGTTTAATAATTCCATGACCTCTTGTAACCTAGTATTTGGTATATTGTCGGTAAATCAATTTTTTCTATTAGTCCACACTCTCCCTACATATATATCATACATAAATGTCTATATATATATATATATATATATATATATATTATATATATATATATATATATATATATATATATATATATATATATATTTATGTCTGTCAGTTATATTTTTAATCGTTAATAGAATACCTTTTATTCGCACACTCATTTTATACATATTTTTTAAAACATGTAGCGGAGTACAATTTACATTATTAAAGGTTTTCAAATAATAATTCAATTTTATATTTATTATTAAAATAATGTTTTGTTTCATATAGTATAAAAACTTGCAATTCAGGAGTTAATTTATGCAAAATAGTCATTTTATTTCAATTGGTTTTAAATAAGTGAGAACTTATGATTCCATAAAACAGCTGACTTTATGTTATAGGTTATGTTGTAGAACAGGTGTTTTATTAAATAAGTTATATTGCTTTATTTAAATTATTTGTAATTATTTAATAAAAAGGGTAACTAAAATCACATTTTTCTCTGTCGATCTAAATAGGAATTGACTAGAAGATAAGTATTTTACTAAACGGTATTACTAGTTTGTATGAATATAAACAATTATTACCATAAAGGCTTTGCATTACAGTAGCTGTCACAATTGCTTTTGCAATATTTATTATCACTGAATTATTTTAGTCTTTGTTACATTTGTTATAAATTTATCTTCCCTTTGTAGCTGTGCTATTAAATTATATCAAATATGCATTTCCTCCATTAAAATATAAACTGTTTCATTTAAACATGGTTCAATAGTTAAATTGGAATTCATTAGGCATGCACTTTCTCGTTGGATATAAAATTACATTTTACTATGCTATAAAATGTTTCATTACTTTGATTTCATTTATTATCTTGTTTCTACCACGTTGTTAGTTAATAATACTAAAATCGTAGCAACCGGATCCCACGAACTTTATTTTTGATATAAATTTATAAAATAAATACTAAGTAATTTAATTTGTCTAAGTCATTTATTCATAAAAATAATATTAACAAATGTGAAAATAGGTATTTTAGTACCGGTAAATACAATAATTAAATCAAAGCGCACTCCAACTCACAATCAATTCATACGTGTCTCGATGATAAAGTCACCATCATCATCACACAGTACGCCTATTCTAACTTATCCTCTTCAGCCCAAAGGGAATATTTTCACTGACAGAGATAATGCAAAACGAGTACGAGAAATATAAGCTGTTTGTGTGCATTGTTTAATCGTAACATATTATATCATATGACAAAATCCTGTTGTATTATTTTCCATCAAGGAGCAAATGTAGGGCACTTTACAGCCAACGATTTCTATCGTGGGTTAGAAGGGAAACCAGGCGTCAGGTTTTAATAAAGTCCGATGAAGCGATAGCATCGCAGACCTCTCTAAATTACGGTATATTTAGACCTGGTTTCCACGGTTATAATTGGTTCTTATAATTAACATTAAGCATTAATTTTTGTTCAATTTTTTCTATTCAATAATAGACACACACATACAACACACAAACAACACACACAAACATGTACACACGCACACACACAATAACATGTGCGATGAAGTTTTGATATACTTCCGGGTACTTTAATACTTCGGGATAATTAACTTCCAGCCGGTTAAGTTTAACTACGAACTCTATATGCAAGTTTCTCCATTGAGCGGTCGGGAGGGAATACCTACCTCTTCTGAGTTACAGACAAAGTATAATAATTTACTGAGTTACGGTATCACATCAAAATGTGTGCGTCCGTGTGTTATTTTATAAATAATTAATAACAGTTTATATACCTTAAACATCCTATATGCAATATCCTATAACCCTATGGTAATTTATCTAGCGTTTTACACGTATATCCAACTTCATATAGATGCAACTCTATAATGCTGGATTCTTTAATCGTAGCCTTTGATCCCTTTATTACATATATTTGGAGTTTGCTTCTGTATTGCTGTAATTATCCTAATATTCACACGTTATGTACATCGCTCTCCGCAAGAAGTTTAATCTTTACTTGTTCTCTTTATACTTATATAAAATACTTCTAATATCTGCTTTATTTAAGCCACCAATTCGTGTTAGTCTGGCAACAGGTCAAAAATTTACCACTTTAACTGTGAAAATATTCCTTAGTAACAATATAAACAAATAAAAAGAGACAGAAGTTGAACAATAAGTATCTCCCATTTTTCATGAATGAAATGTTTTCTAAATGATGTTATTCGGAAAAAGAAAACGGTAAAAAGATTTAAAAAAACCAAAAAGATATATTTATTGAGAGGAAATTAATAAAGAAGAAAAATGACAAAGACTACCTATTTTGTACGATTTTACAAAGTCAACCTTTGTACAGAACATATAAGAACGTTTGTGAAATCAAAAAGAAACATTTACATTTCTGCAGGATATTTTATTTATTAATAAATGTTATTCATTTAAAATCGTTTTTGTCTGGAAAATATAGTATTTCACAGGCTTTATAGAAGACAGCGGATTTATACAAGTTGAAATGTCGCTTTTAAATTAATTTTTCCTTCTCTTCACACCATGTCACCTGCTCACTGTAACATAATTACTAATGATTTATTCATGACGTAAATGTTTCTCTTTTTACTGACAACGTTGATGTTAAACTAAATTATTTAATGCAGTGTTAAAAACACTGTTCTATATATATTTATTTGTTTTAATTATTCTGATATTATTCTTTACTAAATAAAGCGTATCCCAAATTATTACTGAAAATTTAAAAATACACGAAACCCCCCAAAAAATAGGAAAGTATAAACGAACCAATAAAATATCAGTGAATTGTAATATTTAGAGCTCTTAAATTGCTCCATGATTAAAATAAAATGCAAATAAAGCAAAATGAGAACTAAGTAGGAAGAAAAATTATGAAGGCTGAGCCAAACAGATTAAAGAGGTGTATATTCCATGGAGGCAGTTGCGACACACAGATTCGTGGAAAACCTCTACAGTTACCTAACTCTACTTTTTTGACTGACTAACTGCATAAAAGAAGAACAGTTAATAGAGAGTTCATATTGATGGAGGTTTTACAAAACACTTCAACATAAAATAGTGTCTCAATGCTAGGAATTACAGATAGCTATGACCTCAAAATCAAAAAAATGTAAAATCTTTATACTAACGAGATTACATATTTCCGAAGTAGGAATCTGTTTAATAAATATCTATTTCCATATTTAACAGAGAACCATAAGAGACTGACGTTTTCTCATGCTTTACCGTAAAATGATTATGTCTTCCAAGGTGTTATATTTTTTACAAAATAATTTAGAAGGCGGGGAAAATGTTTGTTTTCGGAAGTGATGTCAGAAAGCTTTTAATAAGCGACATTGATTCTCTGTCACCTTGGCGTGATATGATAATGCGCCTAATAATGGAGCCGTTGTCATTTAGTTGTAAAGTCTGTGAAGGGAAAAGAAATATTTAAACATCTTATACACTAAACAAGTAATACAAACCAAAAATAAATAAAATCAATTCCTAATTAGGTGTTTTGTGAAATATGTCGTTTAAGTTTTTATTAAATAGACACTATTAATAAAGTAATATAACGTAGGCGTTAAAACAGCAGTACTACCACATAACCCATTACATAAAATCAGCTGTTTTATGAAATTACATGTTACCACCTGATTTAAACCAAATGAGGAGTATCTATATTGGATATCCTGCCACTTTTGTAAAACGTTTTTCTCCCGTAACTTGAGTAGATGAATAAAAAATATTTTATTACCGATAGAAAATTTGAAATAAGTGTGTGTGTATATATATATATATATATATATATATATATATATATATATATGGTGATATGTTAAATATGGTGATATGTTTTCTTGTAATATAGTTAATAAATTTAAAATATTTCAAAAACAAGAATACTTTTAATGAATATATTTATTCAAAGCTTTTCGCCGATTAAATAGTATCAGCATCTTCAGGAAAAAAAGATACATCTTATATATATTGTGTATATATATATATATATAAATATATATATATATATATATATATATATATATATATATATATATATATATATATATATTTACAAGGCCAGTGAACAAATATAAGGAACTGAAGATGGGGCAAAATTTGGAAATATTGTTTGAATATTGTCAACAAATTACAGATTGAAACCGGAACAAATCTTCACGCGAATATTGCTTCGCATTTATAGGAAGCGGCGGGTTTATTGTTCAATCTTCTCCTCCGAGAAGGGACAAAGGATATTAGTTTGTAGATGCTTTGGTCCTCTTAAATTTATTCCGTCACTTTCACTCAACTTTGCGAAGGAAACATAAGCTATTCTAAACGTCTTGTAATGTAAAATATAATTTAAATATTTATAAGTTATAAATTTCGTTTTAAATTAAATTAACTAATTTTATTAATTTATTATACCTAATAAATATAATAAATAATATTTTAATAACAATTAGATAGTATTATTGTAAAAATATTGATTTATTGATTTTATTTTGAGCCTGTATTCTGAGTTCTATTTAGTATACTATACATTCAAAAACCCAGGCCCAACAACGAATTGTTTAATTAAATCTTACATATTTTATAAACTAATCTTCGTACAATCTTCACCCAAATAAGATATACCACAAACCACATGCGCCACCATGACGTCTAAGGTTTTGTGTATATAATTGAAAACAGAATGGTTATGTTACTAATAAAGGTCAGAATTTGTGTTTCCAGGCTGTCTTCGTTGGGTTTGGCCTGTTTAAACATGTTTCTAGCAAAAATAAAATTTCGATATCACCTACAAAAACCTCACATTGTGTCTACTTTTAGTATATTTATTTCAATATGTTTACTACTAATGTCTATTGATTTATATATATATATATATATATATATATACATATTTATACAACTATATTAAACATTAATAGCACATTGTATTATGAATGAACGTATAAATACTACCATATAAAATTTTATATCTATACATTGTCTTTATATCTCCCATCCCTCTTTCTCTCTCTTTTCTGGCAACTTGTGTTTTAGAAACTAATTTTTAACTAATTGAAATTTTTATTGGGGCTGTTGCTGTTATTATTTTAATAATCATTTTTCGATATAGAAGTATGACACACACACACACACACACTCACACACCCACACACACACACTCACACACCCACACACACACACACACATATATATATATATATATATATATATATATATATATATATATATATATATATATATAAACTTGTTTAAAACAATCGGTGTATTTTTAGTCTTCGACGGTTTGATTTTGTTGATTGGTTTATTCATTAAAAGGATTTCAGATACACATTTAAAACGGTTTAACATTTTAAAATCCTGCCTCTAAAAATACTTTCAAATCGAACGCAAGAACGTGTATCGCCAAATTGAGAAAACTGCCAGGCGCAATTGCAAACGCAATGAATTTCGAGATAAGGCTCCGGAATGCAATAAGTCGAACCTTTGATGATGATGTAGCTGTACTTCTTGATTGAAGCGATTTGATTGCTGCCAGAATCAATTGAAAATCCATTCTCATTGTTGGCGCGCCAGGTGAGCCTGTAACTAACTACACAGTCAGGATGTAACTCCAAACGATGGATTAAAACACCCCCTTAATGTCTGCAGATAGTAAAACTATATTGTAGTTATTTTGGTTTTGCACTTGTATTATTTACGGTTTTGCTTGGGTTATAGCTGCTTTGTTAAAATATAACGGTAACTTATTTATAATATGATATGAAATAACCTTAGACATCAACTCAATAAAACGTTTATTCTCAATCAATCTAGTCTCGGTAACAGTGTTGCCATCATCAAACCCTGAAAATATTATCTAATAATTATTGTTGAACACATGATTGATACAAACATATTTAAACTTATTTTGTATGAACAAATATTCTTTGAGCTTAGCTTGTGAGGTTTTGTTAAAAACAAATAAAAACATACACAAAACTCACAAATTAATCATTTATTTACTCATACGCGTTTCACTGACAAATTCATCATCATCAGTGAGTGAGTACTACTACAACCTCTAACTTACTACTAGTGTGAAATTAAGGTTACACTTCCGTATTTATACAGTAGGCGTTGCCACGCCCACTTGTCAAAACAACAGTTATTAACTCTACTCTAAACATGATACAACAAAAAGAAATTTTATACCTAATTCAATAATTACAATACAATTTTTATCATACAACATAATTACATATAAACAAAATAGATAATTAATATTACTCATTATTATTATTTCAAGGTTTTAACCAAAAAGTTAAAAGTTTTCTTGTGTCACGCTAATTACAATAATATAGAATTTTGAATATGGCTTGACTTATTATTTACAATATTATTTGTATTCTTATTAATATACAAAGTTTCCCACGCATCCAATTCACTACACTTAACAACGTTTTTTAACAGGGCTACCTTAAATTCGTGCTTTTCCTCTAACCAATGTTTCGCCATCGCAGATTTTCTGGTCTATTATATTTAATGTGGGAAAAATGTTCTTTAGCCCTAGTTTTAATATTTCTTTTTGTTTTTCCTATATATTTCAGAGGACACTCGCTGCACTTCAGTTAGTAGATTCCTGACTTTTCTTCATTAATTATGGCATTTTTATGGTTCCCTAACAACTTATTTAGGTTGTTTGCATTGGCATTTGTGACGTTCAAATTACTATATTTTCCTAGAGATTTCTAGTGTTATTAGACAGCGGTGGATGGTGTGTTATTTTTACCCATTTTTAAGCTTTAAATCTTTTATTAACGTGCGTCTCTGATTTATTATTGTCCTATTTTTCATCTTTTTGTGAATTTCATCTATAAACACATTACTGTATCAATTGAACCTTGCTACACTATAAATGAAATTCTTCTCATTTTTATAATTTTTTTCTGATAAAGGCAAATTAATTAAACGATGCACCATAAAATTGAAAGCTGCTTTTTTGTGTGATATTGTGTGAAATGAATCACTGGTAATAAATCTGCTTGTGTGAGATGGTTTTCTGTTAACGTTAAAACTTAAAGTATATATAGATCAAACAGTCGACTTGATAAAAATTTGGTTAGAAAATTCAGGATGTAGTAGAAATGAAGGGGATGAATATATTTCACTTATTAATGTATGTATTGTTTAAAATTGTTTCCAGTTTAACAATAAAGTTTACAATCAGAAGGAAGGCACCGCTATGGGTAACCCTCTATTAAGTGTTTTAACCAACCTTGTTTATGAGTTATTTCGAAATGAATGCTAAAAATACCTTGAAATATTTTCTTAGAGTGTGGCTGAGATAAGTAGATGACTTGTTTGCAGTGTTAGACTGTGAACAAAGCCTGGACAGGTTAATAAATGGGGTTTTCCAAGTATGAAATTTATGGTTGAAATAGAAAAAGAGACATGTTTACCATTATTAGATGTTTTAATATCAAGAAAAAAACAATATTTCAAGTTTTTGTATACTTATAACGGTTTAAAGTTATTTTTGCAATAGCTTGAAAAGTTTTTACCCCACGCGAGTCCTCACGTCACATTACTGGTTTCTATAAGTCAAGTTTATTTCTATTTGCATTCTGCAAGGTTTCTATAACTCAAGTTTATTTTAAATTTTTTTTTCAAGTTTTCAACATAAATTAATTTTTTTTTGTTTATTGCAAGATTTGTATGAGGGAATTTTATTTTTATATATATTTTGTGAGGATTTTATATCTGAAGTTCGTTTTAATTTATAAAAACTAGTAACCTCTTTTAATTATCTACCTTCATATTTTGTCATAACGATAGGAGGCGACACAAATGTTATAAATCGCTTGTTACAAGAGACGGACAAATAAAGTATATAGAGGATCTTCAAGAAGAAAGTAGTAATGTTGAGAAAAGTGTTCGTTACTCCGAGAGTGAACAAAGGGCCTACAGTGATGTTGCTCAGGCTAGTGTTGTTTGTAAAGACTTTGACCGAGATTTGGATTTCGGAATTGAAAACCTGTTAACTCTGGTAATGACAGTTTAGAGGAAAGTTACGTCAAACACTGTCACTTAGAACTGAACCCAGATGAGTATACTTCTGACGAAGAGGATTTATCTAATAGTGAACCCGTAATTTGTTACTAAATATTTGGTTTTTGTAATTATTGTAACAAGAAACGTTTATTTACAATATAGGCTATAGATTTATTACTAAACCTTACACAGAACTATTACAGAACTTAGACAAAAAACAACAAAATGCTGTACTAATTGCGGGAAAAGTGTTTGTAAAGGTCATTTGGTTTAAGTATGTGAAGATTGTTTTGACGTATGAAAAAGAGAATCGTATTGTATTTGTTTGTTCATATCTTTTATATTATACCAATACGTATTTTAACAATATTTTAAAGTTATAACACCAATTATTTTACTGATATTGACCTGAAAACTAGTTGGGGAAACAATCAGCCCGCACGAGCTCTGGTGTAATGTGTATCAGCGCGAGTCCTCTAGGGGTAAGGTAAGAAACCGCTACGTTCCATGGCAGACTACTGAGGATGGTGTCTGATCTTACGAGGATGTTGCCAGAGGCAATACCTCCCTGGTGCTCTCCACCGTTTGGGTGATGATCTATTGTAGGCAAGTGTATCACTCGTGTTAAGCACTTCTTGGGGAAGGTCGCCACCCGCTTTGCTTAGCACGCTCATTGCAGCAAGTCCACAGAGTGTGTGTGTGTATATATATATATATATATATATATATATATATATATATAAAGAGAGAGAGAGAGAGAAAGAGAGAGAGAGAGAGAAAAAGGGGAGAGAGAAAGAGAGAGAGAGAGAGAGAAAGAGAGGTAACTGAAAAATAAAGACATCAAATTAAACGATTTGTGATAGTCGGAACGCCCACAAAACTCACCATTTTACTGCAAGTACAAAAAAACTAATTTTCAGTTTGTTCCAATTCTTTTACCGAGATAAAGCTCAACTTCAAAAACAAAGAAAATATTTGTACTTAATGCTATTCCAAAATAAAGCCCCATTGTGCTGGTGGGAAAGTACAAGCACTTGAAATAGATTAAGCTTTAAATAACAGGAACGCTGGGTACATGAATGGTTTAGCAATACGTATCTTCCTATGTTTTGTTTACTAAAGCCTTCAAGCTATTGGAAATTGAGTTGTTAATGAATAGTTATGAATAATAATAGTAGTATTTGTAACATTCAGTTATTATCAGTATTTTATTTGTACGTAATATAAATAAATACGTAGGCAATAATATAATATTAAACGAAATAGAAGATTAAACGGAAATAGTATAATTGATATGAGAATAATGTTTTGGAAAGTAAAAATATATTAGGCAGTAACGTAGAGCGATAAAATACGAAGGAAACATAAATAAACAATAAAAGAGACACGAAATGAAAAATAAGGAAAAACTAAAATTACCTTGGTATTGGAACATCCAAATAACGAATGAGATAAGAATACCATTGAGAGCTTGAAAATGTAACAAAATAGAAGAAGAAAGGGGTTCTAGACTGCAATGGGAGAAATACAATGGCGATGAAGTAAGGAAAACGTAGTAAGGAAGGCGTGTAAGTCAAAAAAGGGATGGGATAGTCAGCAATCATATGTTGTGGAACATCACAGCTGTCAAGGTTTCACTGGATGGATTTATGGCCGCCTAGGACCAAGACCTGTGTCTGAGGGTCTGATCGTTGAGCAAGGTCAATCAAGTGTGAATAAAGGTCCTATTACAATATCTAAACCAAACTAATCAGATATGGCATCGAAATACTGAAACCTGGGCTTTCGGAATGTTCGACTGAGTAGAACTTGAATATTTCTGGAAAAGCGCCCGAACCGTAGATGTAGGTCGCCTCGTCCCAGGGGAGGGGCAGGTCACAAGTCCATGCCATATAGTAAGGTCCAAAGACTCGTACATACTAGTACCACGGGTCGTTGCACCAAGCCTCCCGTCTCGGCCCTAACGCTAGTCACTCGGACGGAAGTCACGAGTTTGAGGTTGGATTCGTAGGGTAGATGTTTCATATGCTAGACTGGAGATGTTCTACTTAAGGTTGTATCTTTGGGCTCTTTGCAAGTAGGTGAGGTGGATATATTGGTACTCCTTCTCCCTGTTCTTTTTTTTTCACCAACTTTCTTCTCTCACTTTTCCGCATAACACAATGACGAGCGTGCAACACCACAGATATGTAAGAAGTACACAATGATCCTTGTGTTATCTTATGATATAATAATTACTATTACAGGTTATTATACAAAAACAAAACCTCTTGACGTTATATATTTTTTGTCTGAAGTAATTCAAACGGTATGACGGTTTTCCCCAAAGAGGGTTTGAATGAGAATAGATAGCTTCAATGTAGGGATATAACGAACAGGTGAGGGGACACGGGGAGATATTTTTGCGTCGTGTACGAAAGATGACACGCCTTATATATATATATATATATATATATATATATATATATATATATATATATATATTTTTTTTTTAATCAATTAAAAATATTTCAAAAACAAGAATACTTTTATTACATATATTATTTAAAGCTTTCCCTGATAAAATAGTACCAGCATCTTCAAGATGTTGAAGATGCTGGTACTATTTTATTGGCGATAAGCTTTGAATAATATATGAAATAAAAGTAATCTTATTTTTGAAATATTTTTAATTTATTAATTATATTACAAGAAAACATACCACCATATTTAATATATATATATATATATATATATATATATATATATATATATATATATATACTAATAATGTCTTTATTTTAAGATATTTAATAAAAAATTGAGCGTTAAACTATTGACAAATAATTAAATATTTTTAACCATAAAATTCACCTAGAATTGTAGGGAAGTAATCGAATTATTTTTATTTGTAAACTTATTTTCTGATTATTTGGAAAATGTTTCTGATTGCACTGGCTTTTATAAATAATAAAATAAGTCCTCAGCTGAAATGGGTTCCATTCATAGGAGAAATTAAAACATGGTTTTGTTATTTACCTGCACAACAGCATTCAGGTCGAAGCAGACAGAGAGAACAGAACTGTTACTATTTATTAGGAATATACTGTGGTTGAATTTAATAATAAATACACAAAAACCTCTTAACCACAAACTTTCTTTAATTTACCCTAATGTACATTTCAGTTACAAAGTAACCATCCTCAGAGGGATAACATACAAAGACTGTCTTGTATGTTATCCCTCTGAGGATGGTTACTTTGTAACTGAAATGTACATTAGGGTAAATTAAAGAAAGTTTGTGGTTAAGAGGTTTTTGTGTATTTATTATTGAACAGAACTGTCTTTACGGACGGGTTTTCAACTTACTAAGGTTTTTTTCAATCGATTACTGGTGAATTCTCGGGAAATAACTTATTGTTTAAATATTTAACCACAAACCCAGTGCCAGCAGATCTTTAATATAAAACTCAGTAAATTTCCGAAATTGCATTTTGAAATATCATTGTTTGTATTGTAACCAACATTTTATTTAAATGGAAATAAATATATGAGTGACGTCATAACCTTGTCGTGTTCTTAATTTATACTTTCTTGTTTCCGCTTTCTAGAATTGAAATTCCGACAGCTCGTTACAGTGAGCAGCTACATTAAGAAACATTCCAGAATACGCTGTTATAGTTTGTTGCTAAGAGAAAGTCGTAAATGTATTTATTAGTTTACAACATTGCTACATGAGAAATACAGAACAGCAAATATTAAAAAAGTCAATTACTACTTCGGTCAACAAACGAAATTGTATTTTTGATACATTGTATTAAGTAATTACAATTAGGAGAAATATGTATATAAATATGACAGAATCGCAATATTAGGTGATAAAATATTAAGCGTATACAATTATTAAAATTAATTAATTAAATTTAGTCAAAGAATTATTGTTTTTTAAGAAACTCTATAACCATCAAGTATCATTGAAAATAAGTTTAAAAATGTATTTGAACTTAAGTAGATGAGTGAAAATTTGAAGAAGGCATGAGCGAGAACTAATAGTAGTAGTTGTATGATATTGGGATGTACGCAATACATTACGCATTAGTGTCGTGTATTAGGCAAATGTAATAAATTAAAATATGTACACTAAAATGAGAAAACGATAAAAGCAAATCTATAAGCGATTAATTGAGTAGCTAAGTGAAGCTATTAGCTTACTTGCTGATGCGTTTCGAAACTGTCGTTTCATTTGCGAAGCGTACCTGTAACTCCGGTTAGACTACTGGCGTAGCCATCCTGCATCTTAGCAGGTTAGCTTCCTCTATTAAACGACAGTTTCGAAACTCCTCAGCAAGTAAGTTAATAGTTTTCACTTAGTTCTTAAAATAATTACTCAACATTTAATCAATGAAATCAAGATGAATACAGCAACCAACGAAAGCCATGTATTGTTGGAGGATAATTGAATAACTGAAAAGCCTGAAAGTGAATTATTTTATAATTATTTCACTAAATAAAGTTTTCTGTAATTTCAATGAATTGGACATTTTACTTTAATTTAACCAGATTTTGGAATACTTTTGTAGTAATAAAGCAGTTTGATTGCAAAATACAATTTTGATAAACGAAATTTTTCAGAAATAAATTTATCTCCATCAAGAAACGGTTAACGGTTCCCCAACATTGTATCTCGTCAGCATCAGGTGTTCCCGCTATTTGAATTGCTAACTTTATTACTACAATTCAGGAGAGCATCTTACAAAATTTTAAAATATGGTAATATTAGCCAGTATTAGGTGAACATAAATATGAGAGAACTTTTGGTCCTGTAATATGACAGTGGATTTTGTAATACCAATTGTTCTCTTCCTTTGTTTCTCCTTCTCTCGTCCACTACCTCTCTTGTCCTTCTTCCTTTACTTCACCCTTCCTTCCTCTCTCTCTAATATGTATTTTCTTCCCTCTGCTCTCTGATTCTCATTCCCTCTCTCCCTGCTTCTATCTTTTCACTCCTTCCTAAATCTCTCCGAATATCTCGCTCCCTTTCTTGTTCTCTTTCACTCTTTCTCTCTCTCCCTCCCCGATTTCCTATCCCTCTCTGTGTCCCTCAATCTCTTCTTGTTGTTATCTATCCTTTTTTCTTTTTACTTCGCTCTTCTTTCCTACTTCGTTTTCTCTTTTTCACTCCTCATTCGTCTTTTCCCTCTTCTTTCTTTCCATCTCTTTTGTTGCTCAGTATCTCTCCCTCTGCCTTTGGCTTACTCTGTCTCTCGCTTCTTCATTTCTTTCTATCTCTATTTCTCAGTATCTCTCTCCCTGTCTGAATCTCTGTAAACGTTAACGGCGCCTGCCCATGATTCTGA
The DNA here is from genome assembly GCA_036971475.1 of Prosapia bicincta. Taxonomy (NCBI): domain Eukaryota; kingdom Metazoa; phylum Arthropoda; class Insecta; order Hemiptera; family Cercopidae; genus Prosapia; species Prosapia bicincta. Next base: position 282,343,808 of record JBAIZL010000005.1, on the reverse strand, counting down.
CAGATCTTAAGGTCACCTATGATTCGTAATTTATTTCTAATAGTCACAACAGCCGATCGGTATAAAATAATAAACTAGTAAAGTCTTAAAACATTACAATTGATGTCGTCATCTATGTTAAATTAGAGGCAGCACAAAATCATAAAATTACATTGCGGTTCCCGAATCTCTTAACATAATTGTACACACACTTGGGCGCTCGTTAGCACACACGCATACACACACACACACACACACACACACACACACACACAAATATATATTGTAAGTGTTCCCTATCAAGAAGGCTGTATTTGTGAAAATAACCTATTGTTAAACATAGCAAACACGTATATAATCACCGGACTAGAAATAAAACACGGCGCTGAGTAGGCAAAGTAAAGATATAGTATACCAACCCATAAAATAATATAGCACAGAAAATAATAGCACCTCTATTATTACGTTTTCTATAGTGGGTATCCATTACAAAATATGGGATTTTCTAGTGCATCCCTTCAACACATTGACTTTTATTAATTCGATTGTTGAAATTTCAAATAAATTGATCCTTTTGCAACTGATTGAACAATAAAATCGCCATCTGCCACAAAAGTAAAGTACTTGGAGAGGGAGAAGTGTTTCAATCTGCAATTTGCTGACTTCCCAACAATGTAAGCAATACCCCCGCCCCCTTCCTACGTCAATTGTGTAAGATGCCTTATTGTAATTTTATGTTATATTTTTCTTTATTGCTCATTGTACAGCTTAATTCAAATCCTTTTTCGTAGTCCATTTGAAATTCTCCTCTTTTAGATGAAACAGCTGATTTTATGTTATAGGTTAAGTGGTGAAACAAAGGTTTTAACGCATGGGTTATGTTATTTTATCTATATAAATTGTAATTATTTATTAAGAAGTAACAAAAATAAAAATTTTGTTTGTTAACCTAAGTAGGAATTGACTTTAAAACATTTTATAGTATCAACAATAATATCAATGTTTCTTTCCCTTCAAACAAGGAATACATACATGTTTTAAAATAAAATTCCTACTTAAATTGACAAAGAAAAACGTTTTCAGTTTCTTCTTATTTTATAATTACAATTATTATCAATATACATATATATATATATATATATATATATATATATATATATATATATATATTTGTAGTTATGCAACACTGATTTCATGTATACACTTATCACTTTCAAGTGATAAGATATATATATATATATATATATATATATATATATATATATATATATATATATGTATTAGTATAACAATATTAAGTACAAAGCAAATTTCCTTGCAATTTTCCATTTTTCAATTCTATGGAGAGTGTTTGAGTATTATTTTTGTTTGTTACTATTTATATGTTTAATTGTCTTCGTAGCTTGCATTGTGTTGTATTTTTTTCCGCTTTACTATCTCATTGTCCGTATGTGAAACAACTTTAATCCAGTTTGTTTATTCATTTTATTGTTTTCATTTTTTAAAAATCCTTGATCATTAATTATGGTACTATGTGGTTAGCATGGCAAACATTTTAAGTTATTTAATAGAGGTTTTTCATATTGATCTTTGAGAAGTTCATTTCTAGCTATGGTTAATTGGCTCAATGCAAAAAAGTGATACATTTCGAAAAACTACTCAGTTCGAATCTGGACGCGCCCCCCCACATTTTTATAATTAAATAATTGAATAAATGTTTTAAAAGCTGTATTAACATCAATCGTCATCCCCTATTGGTTTTAAAAAAAATGTATTTGTACTTAAGTGGATGAATAAAAACGTATTTTATTAAAAATTGAAAATTTGTACAAGATATGTATCAGGAAAGTGTGAGCTAATAGAGGGAATTTAAAAAATCTTCTCATGTCATATCCAAATACTAATTTCTTTAGAAAAAGACATTACATTAATAATGTGAATCAGAAAGAGGTTATACATCTGTGCTAAGGTACTGCGATCCTTATCTGAGATTCTTCTGAAATATGGAAATACAATGAACAACCGTTGCCTAAAGATTTGAATAGTCATACAATTCTAATACAATCCACTTTATTTTAATATGCAAACAATTTATATTTATATTATCTGTTTCTTCATAAATATTAATATGAGACACAAATGCATGATCAAGTGTTATTGTTGGAGTTTTATACTTATAAATAAATATTTCAGCAGTTATGTTAAGTTAGTAATATTGTAATTTTATTTCTCCTCTTGTTTCTATGCCTCTGTATGTCAAGGTAGTCGGGTAGCGGGTAGTCGGGTAGCGGATAGGTATCCGATAGAGATTAGGTTTACGAAAGATTATCCCAAAAGGGTTTGGGAACTCATTAATCCAGTGGGACTCGCCACAAAGCCCCGTTAGAGTCCGCAAAACTCCCACAACCTCGAAAACTCCCACGTCTTCTCTGTTACTTGCTCACTTTACGTGGATAACTAATTTCTAATCTAACGTCAGTTAATGTCTATATTAAGTATTTTGTATTCTGTCTTAGTTAATTTGTAAATACTGTTAAGTAAATTGCAATGTTTTAAAGTTACATTGTGTGCTATAAAGAAACATGTTTTAAACAATGTTTTAAAGGATTTTTTTTACAGGCAAAATACCAACGTCACCCAGAAATGAAAAGGTAGGGCACCATATTTCATCCGTTCCCAAATGAGAACATCTGCTTAATTTCACTCATAGATCAATATGATTCTTAGGCTGATTAGACTGACTCTGTGTCCAACCTGTGCCAAGGTTAAGGCAGATAGACGCTTGCATCTATCACGAGGACCATCAAAGCTTTTCCTTCTCTCACAAACGTCTCATAGGCGACCTCGAGCCCCTTCTTTTACTGACCGACTAACATCCGTGACTTCCGATAGGCAGCCTCGAACCTCTTCTTTCCCTGACCGTCTAACATCCGTGACTTCCGATAGGCGACCTCGAACCTCTTCTTTCCCTGACCGACTGACATCCGTGACTTCTGATAGACGACCTCGAACCTCTTCTTTCCCTGACCGACTAACATCCGTGACTTCCGATAAGCAACCTCGAACCTCTTATTTCCCTGACCGTCTAACATCCGTGAATTCCGATAAACAACTTCGAACACCTTCTTTCCTTGACCGACTAACATCCGTGACTTCCGATAGGCGACCTCGAACCTGTTCTTTCCCTGACCGACTAACATCCGTGACTTCCGATAGGCTGCCTCGAACCTTTTCTTTCCCTGACCGTCTAACATCCGTGAATTCCGATAGGCGACCTCGAACCTCTTCTTTCCCTGACCGACTGACATCCGTGACTTCTGATAGACGACCTCGAACCTCTTCTTTCCCTGACCGACTGACATCCGTGACTTCTGATAGACGACCTCGAACCTCTTCTTTCCCTGACCGACTAACATCCGTTACTTCCGATAAGCAACCTCGAACCTCTTCTTTCCCTGACCGTCTAACATCCGTGACTTCCGATAAGCAACCTCGAACACATTCTTTCCTTGACCGACTAACATCCGTGACTTCCGATAAGCAACCTCGAACACCTTCTTTCTTTGCTGACTGACTTCCGATAAGCAACCTCGAACTCCTTCTCCTTCTGACTGACTCCCCGCCATATTCTGCTAATACAAAGATCTTCCACAGCGTTCCTTAGACTTTACGCCGTGTCCTTCTTCATTACTCTCCTTACACTTGTGAAATAACTCTTGATCTCCATATCCCCAGTAGTGAGTGGATTCACTTCAGGTACGTAAACCTGGCCCAGTGGAGAAGTGAGCCTTCTGCAATCACACCAGTTAAGTGGTTTAAATCTCTAAGCAAAATATTCAACTTTTTTTCAATATTTTTAAATAAAGATACAATTATTTACAAATAAAAAAAATACTTTCTTCTAATAAATAATTTTGTTTAAGACATAACTCAAATAAACTAATTCATATAAAATAATGATTATAAAACTGTAATTATATAAAATATGATATACATATGATAAAACTGTAATAAAAACAATGCTCACATGGTAATGAAGCTATGAACCCTTTGGCTTGGAAAAAATGGAAAACAATGCTTAGTACGCTAGAAAATAGCACAAAACTAGAACTGAAATGGAGTTACCTCACATAGAGGTTTAAATTTTTATTTAAATATTTCTAAACATATTTTCAATGGAATTTTCTGTTATTTTACAGTAAAAGCGTCCTTGTTCTCAGCTGCGAACGTGGCAGACATATTATGTAATATCGTACGGCTTTTATTTGCCTAAATACTCGCCTAAGGAATGACTAATGCATTTATTAGTGCCTAAATGAGATTTCTATTGAAATTGTTTGAAGCCTCTGGAACACAGCAAACATTTTCGAATATTTTAATTTAAACTAAACTCTGGACAAACTTTTATCATGACAGGAGGGTATGGGGGTATTATTATTGGTATGGGGAATATTAAAAAACTCTTACATGTTTATTAGAACAAGCATATTAAGGTTAATGTAATTATTTTATTACTAACGCACACAGTTGTGTTTCACACGTTGTAAAGTAAGAAGTGTTCTTGGAAATGTTAATAATGTCAGTTGGCGGAAAGATTTGAAGACGTTTTAATTTTTAAGTAAAAATATCAATATTTTTGGGTTTATTATTAATTTGTATTTAATAGGAATTATTTCATGATAGTATAGGCCTAATATAAATTTGAATAAATTTATTTGAATATTTATTTATCTGTGAATAAATATCACTTTTTAATTTTTTAAATTTATATATAGGTAGGTACATAGTAAGAACATTATTCACTCTAAAGTCACGAGACTATCATCAGACATTACTTATAATTAAAAGTAAGTAAATTAAGTCAGTTGTTGCAATCTATGCAGTTGTTGTCTTTGCGTAGATTTAAACAAATTATAGGTCATATCACTGGGTACGACTTTATGTTTTTGCACGGGAGAAATCATCTTCTCCGTCACACTCGATTTCATCCCAACACGTCCCTTATGTTTTAGATTAAATTAAATAATAACATATGTTCTCATAAAACAGCTGATTGTACGTTATAGGTTATGTTTAAAACAGGTGTTTTAGCACATGGATTATGTTACCTTTTATTGCACACACTAACATTTACGTAAATGTTACTATTATGCAATACTTTTAAACCTTTTAAACTATTAAATATAGTAAAAGTTCATTAAATCTTACTTCAATTAATGATAATGAGTTACATATTTATTAAAATTTTTAATTGAAACCTCTTTAGGCGCATGTTACACTTTTTAAGAACCGATTTCAATTAATTCGTAAAATCAAATTTTTATTTAGTAAATTTTTCAACATTTTACATAGATTTTCTATTAATTAAAATTTGCAAGGTATACAATATAGCTATTTCGTCCATTATTTTTTGCTTCGTAAATTTTATATCAAAATATTAGTAAAAAAGAATGTTATATTTTGTTAGAGTAAACCATATTGACGAAATGAGAGGCCGGTTAAGAGCTAGATTTAGAGGTAACTAATTTAAAAAGGGAGATGACGAGCTATTTTAAATAATTTGTCTTCGTTAAATGTAGCCGAAGTAAAGTGGGTTGACGAGACTGGTCCAGGAGTGATTCATTACCAGTCAGGTTTGAAGGTTTTATAGAGTCTTCTACAATAAAATTTGCGTCATAACAAAAAAATTAAATTTTAAAAACAATGCTTTTAGTTAAATAACAAACTATTCATCGAAGTAAAAACATTTTAAACTAATATAGTTTTAGGTTTTCTGGGTATAAGTTATCCATGCTTTCTATATATATATATATATATATATATATATATATATATATATATATATATGCCTTATAGTACAAGAGTATTCAGCACTCAGTTTATTTACTGTAATACACCCTAAACATCTCCCCACCTCAACGTCATCCCCACACAATTACACAAACGTAATTAAGTGTCTTTTGCGCTCTTTTCAGATCTTTAAAGACCGTAAAGGAGTTTGACTCCTACTGTTCATCCCGATAAAGCAGCCCTAATTCAGGTAACTGATTCTACCCATAGAGAGCCATTAATTCGCCTCATTGCCAATATCAGGGAACCATTATTTCATTTTCTCAGTTATATCTACTTCCACACCTACCCGTCTTTATCTTTCTCCTAGGGGGTGGATGGAGTATTTCTTCTCTACCTCTTTCTAACATCAATATAGGGCGGGTCTCTATTTTATCCCCCTCCACACTAGTCGCAATCTCCCTTATTTTCTCTATCATTAGGGTTTATGTGTCTATCTTAATAGTTCCTCTATTGCAATCCTTGTTTATCCTTCACTCATAGGATTGAGCATAGGTCATCTTGGTTAACGTAAAAACTTCA